>JAQGAZ010000432.1:0-63403 GCA_034692225.1 Polydesmus complanatus | reverse complement strand
TGAAATATCTCGATTATTAAGGGTTCTATAGTCCAAAAAGGCGAAATTTGTTACAGAGTAACCCCAGCTTACGGTACTTGCTTTAATGTTGAAATTAAATAATTTAAATGAGCTTTATTTTGATGGAAAACTAGCATTAAACTTACTGTATACAAATTTATAATCACTGCGTAAAAACATCTAAAAAATTCTTCTTTACTTTATTGTTTATATTAATAAGAAATCACAAAATTAATTCCTGCACGCGCATAACAATGAATATATCATTAGTGGTAATTAATTACAGTAAGTTACCAAAAAAAACTAATTTTTATTGCAATGCCAGGTTTATAAAATCAAAAATAAAGGAGAAAAAAATTAGATGCGAACGCAAACTAATTTTTGCAACGTTCGCGAACAGTAAAGTGACGTACTGGTTCTAGCTACAGCTGATTCACAATCAATTGTGTAAAACAAATACCAGTAATGGGATTACAATAATTTTCAATTAGTAATCTTAATTTTACCGTTTAAACTTTCCATTATTTTAATAGTTTTTATATAACTTTTTGAGTGAAATGAATAAAACGAAGCTACTTGTATGTACTCGTCTTATTCTAATAGGCCTATAATTGCTATAATATGAATAATAATCGGGCTTTCATGAAAATACCATAATTAAAGCAAACTGCTCTCGGTTTCATTTACTAAAATCAAAATTACCTGTCATCAAAGCATAAAATGGGACTGTGCACAGCCCTTGATACACTGTAGACAGCGATTATTATAAGCTAAAGCATTTCAAATAAGCCTTTTGTGACCGGAAATGACAGCCGATAAAAACGATAGAAATAATTACAGTATTCTAAATGGGGAAAACGACAACTAATAATCCACGTTCCTGGGCAACTCTAACCTATTAATTTTACAAAATATGAAAATTCTAAAACAATAAAAAAAAAAATTTGAAGCAAAGATAATTTTAATTTAGCATATGCATCTAAGTTTTCTACATAAACTATTATCTTTGAATGTCATTATTAAAATATAAAATAATAAACATCCCATTAATTTTTCATTACTGAACTAAAAATAATGATAAATGGTATAGGGATAACCTTAAAAAATCAAAAGGCCGGTAATTTGCAAGTTAAAATAATATAATAAGTATATTAGTCAAAACTTCCGCTAATGCATAAAATAAAAATAGCGGTTTCTGTTTTTTTTTAAAAAAATATTCATTTTGAAAGCTAACAATTTTAATGCAAGTTATCGGTCCTTTTTGTGTTTTAAGATCCTGTTTAGCATGTAACCATTAATTGTATATTGTTTGAATCAATTGTGTTGTATTTTGTCGTAAGACGCAAATTATTAAAAAAAAAAAAAAAAGCGTGAGACATTACACCCTCTCAATCTCAACAGATCCGAAATAAAGTTTAAAATCTGTGAGATCGAATAGCTTAACTTTTTTGAGTCTGAGAAAATACATTTAGCTTTCATTTCGTTGACCACTAGCGAATTTTTATTAGCGAATGCGACTAACCCCAACGGTCACCAATAAAAATAAAGAATAATTAGCCAAAGTATTTTATTTTGCGGGTGGAGACGCTTCTTCGTGTTTTCAAAAAAATAAAAAAAGAAAACATTAATTTTTGAACTTAATCTACTGTATTCAAGAGATATTTTGTATGCCAAAATATTTTAATTTAGCAGCTTCAAAGAAACTACGGTAAAGAAGAAAAAAAAAATCAAAATTGAGAAAAGTTTATGTGAAATAGTTACGCGTAAATGTGCTCAAAATTATTTATCGGTACCAGTTCGTACATACAGTCTCATAAAACACTATAAAGAAAATAAGCCGACCTAAACAAAATCCATTAATTACGTTTACAATTACTTGCGAAAATAAAAAAACAAATCCAAAACCACAACCATAACTTAAGCACGTGCACTTAAAACAACTACATGTGCACAGTAGCCTTGAATATAAATGTTCTCAATAACTATTTTTATTTGAATTTAGTGGTTAAATTGCTATGCTCATGATAAAAATGTGAATTGATTTTGATATATCGTAAACAAACTGATCATCCCATTAAGACTAATTCAAATTTAATGTACTAACGCATTATTTTTTCTATTTTTAACTTTTGTAGCTTGGCCTGTTCGTAAATCAATTTATTTGGCATAAAAATATTTTCAATGAACGATAAGAGATTATTTTGATAATGATACTAGTATAGACTTAGTAGAAAGTTATATTCGAAGAATCTAAAAAGGTAAACAATTCGGTTTAAATAAGTTCTGTAAATTAATATTGAGCAATTGTGTTGGCAATTTATTAGTGTGTTTAATTACATTTATTGCATAATTATTTTCACTAACCTACAGCATTTTGTCAACTTTTCGATATTGCGGCAATAAACGTAGTTATAAATTAATTTAATTACCGGTATTCGAAATATTCTGGTTATAAAGATTTTATTATATTCCTAATACTGCGCTGTAATACTGCAAGTCAAGCTACTTAAAAAGCAATCTGAAATTCTAGTTCATAAAAATTTGAATACGAAGCTTGTACTATACAGTATAGATTACGTTTAATTATAATCGTTAAGGCAATCGTCAAATAAAATTAGAACAAAAAAAGCCTGAACACCAACAATAAATTATACGCTGTCAGTTCTCGACGTTATAAAATAATACGGGATGCAAAGTCAAGTTGTAGTTGTTGGGGGTCGAAATATTAAAGATCACCGAAATCGATTTTTTTTTCTTTCAAATACATGTAACTCGCCTCCTATTATGCACATACGTCGATGATGGCTATGGAAGCTATAGAAAACATACCTGTATTTATCTACAAAATTGGTTATATGCATTTCTTTCGAGATACAGTATGGCGCGGTGAAAGGGTCAAAGTGCACTTGTTTATGGAATACATGTACAACCAAGATACATACTCGTGCATGCATCATGCAGCATATCTACAGTATGTATCTTGATAAAACTGTATAAATAATAACTGTAAGATGAAAATAAAAACCCAAAAATAGGCATTATAGTAATGTATTTATAACGTAACTGTATACACGTATTATAATTATTCTAAGAGAGTGAATCTTTTACTGAAAGGTGAATTATTTACTAAAATTTATAGACCTTTTAATTGGTCGTACCAAGATACAAAGATTAGACAATCTATGTATCTTGCATGTACACTTCTATGGTTTTGAATCTTTTCTCTTTGAATCGGGATTTTTTTTGGGAACACATAATTTTATGATTTAAACGTAGGTCTCAAGTGTGTAATTCATGACAGCGTGTTTACGTACACTGTAGGTTGAGCAACAGGAAACAGAAAGTTTGAAACAGGTGGTAACGAAAGTTAAATACATGTGCATGTAACGGTTTCCTCACGTTTTACAAAATTACGAAGATGCATGCCTTTAGCGCCGGAAACGTTGGTAGTAATCAAATCATCGTTCGCAAGCGTACATGAAGGATAGCCTATTTCATAATAATTTCCCCTATAGGTCAATTATCAACAAAACTCATAAAAATATACAGTGTAGTGTAATAGTAAAAAGCGAAAACGTAAAACAATATTTTTACGGTATTTTGGTTTAACTTAAAAATTAACGAAAATGTTTATGATATTAATTTAGCAGTTATAAAATAAAAAAAATCATGCAAATCAATCGCGGAATTCAAAGTTTTTCACAGTAAAAATGCTAAATTCCGCTAAATTCAGAAATACTGTATAAAACTTCTTAATAATCTACTGTACTCGTACATAACATAATTCTATTTGATAACCTAGATAACAAATTCAGAACATAACAATTTTTTAAATATTGAATATTTCACAAAACTGATTAAATTGCTTATTATTTTAATTCAAAGTTAAAAAAAAAAATAAACTTAAAACATCCCTATCAAATCATTAACTATATTATACCGGTAATATATAAAAAAAATTAATGACTGCTATAATATACCCTATAAGGTATACCCCCTTTCTCCACTCAATAAAAACATTGTTTAAAGCCATTTTGATGATGAAATAGGTTGAAAAAGCTCAGTCTATGTTTTTTTCTAATCATTATCGGTCTAAAATTAAAGTGTGACATAAGTCCCAAATTATAACATTTTCAAAGTAAAAAACCCGCAGAAAACTTATCAACTGGTATGCATTCTGTTTAATATCAATTAGGCTACGTAGTAATCCTCCAATGATGATTGAGCGGTATAATTATTATATCGATGTTCAACTTGTTTTCTGGTTTCAAGTTGAAGAGTGGAGGTCCGGGTCGATTCTTGTGTGGGGAACATTCTCGCTTTTTATTATCTGATATAATAATGCACTGGATAAAATTTGAAAACTAAAATAGCGGCGCTATCAAAAACGAAAAGGTTAAATTGACAAAAACACTTCAACGTTGACTTGCTGCCGAACAAATATTTCAATCAATTGTCCATTCTTGCTAAGTACGCTATCGTTAATTTTGACATTTTTTAACGTAAAGTTTATCACTCGCAGATAAAATACAACATCCCACCATACACGATTCACGTGCCAACCTCATGCCCAAATCGTAGTTCGAATACCTAATGATCTAATCGATCTCATAATTACTGCTAAATAGCGATACCCTTATGTGCGCTTGCCTAATATAACAACAACAAGTTCCAAGTCTAAGACCTATGTCGCAATTACTTAAAAGCTAATAATTCCATAAAAGAACCCGAACTTGACTTTATACGGTGTTCGGGAAAAATCGAACCCATTAAATTAGTACACCAATCCTTTTAATAATACATAAAATATTTCAATGATATAACATTTGATTGTTATCCTCCGTGTTCAAAATAGCTTCATCCGCACGGCGCAAAATTAGAATCTTTACACTTGTTGGTTAATCTTTTCTGACAAACGTTACACACCGAAGATGCTCAAAATTATCTCAGAAAATAGTAACATTTTGTACAGTGCCGTCATGCAATTTTTAACTGATAATCACTACCGGGTAGTAACTGAATATTAAAATAATTTTAATCTGAATAATATTTTGAAGCAATATTTTATTATCGTAATATTTATTCAGCAGCAATAATGAAGACTAATATTAATTAAATTGAGAAATTTTTATGCACATGTGTGCAAGTTTGGCGCAATTTTCATTTACATGTAAGACTCTTGTCAGAGTTTTGATGCTTTTTTCCAACACTTGCAATATAGAATATGGTTGTTTTAAATGAATTTGAAGTATTACTTGTAGAATGTTAAGCAGTGTTCTGTTTTTAATAAATATTTTATGGATTTATAAACCTCAAAAAACGGTAGCTGAGTATGGCTCATTAAAAGTGGGGAAAAACTGAATTACAAGTGATTTTTGAGATGGAGATAATTCAAATTTTTATCTGACAAGCTTGAAGTAAAATAATGTAAAAATTACATATGTAGCTTACTTTTTAATAACAGTTTTCTTTTTAAAAAGTCCATAATCTATTTAGTTTAACCAAATGTATTAGTCTTAATTAAAATTCTGTGCACGTACTACGTTACGCGAAGACGAGTCAAAAGAAAACTTATAGGCAAATTGAATAAAAATGGAATATACTCGCATCATTTTATCAAGGCATTGATTGCTCACAAAAAACATTTTTTTCTGTGCTCGTAGTAACTCTTTAAAATCATATTTATCATTATTGATAACTTACAAAGCAATAGCGCAATGTTTAATACTGTACTGTTTTTTATTCATTTAAGGTTTTCATCTGACTCGCCCTCATAGAGCATTAATATTCACAAAACGTCTCCACTTTTCACCCAGATCATCTGTCAATGTTGTTAACGATTGAACTTAATTGAACCAAACCTCCGGTTAATACGATTAAAAATATGACTTGGGGAAAAAAAATTGCACCAAACGAAAAATAAATCCCCAAATTACTATGTAGCATGAGAGTAAGCATCATGTTTTACTTTATGATTTACGCAAACCTTTGCTCCCTCTACGAGTCATTAAATGGCTTATCAATCATAACAAAGAAGCTTTAACGTGAGCAGATTAATAAACGTGTCCACTAGTAGACTATATTCTATTACATAATAATGAGAAGAATAACATTTTGAAATGAGTAAAACTAAAATGTATGACTTTGGGCAGGTGCAAGGTGAACAACAAGATCAAAATGCCCGCAAACCTTTTTCTTTTACTCGTACAAATAAAAATACTGTACACCGTAAGTTCACCACTTTCTAATTCTTGTTTCATAAAATAAAGCGCTAAAAGGCTTTTAAAAAGAAAATTTGAAAGTAGAATTTAATCATATTAGGATCTGTGTTAATATTCATACACATTGAAATTATTTAATTAATTAAGTATTGGCGAGATCTTGGTATTGGCAAGATAGTGTACCTAGAATTTTAATTTAACATGATCCAATGTGCTTAATCATATAGAATATAATTGCTAGTACAGTATAGGTAATTGTACGAGTAACACAAATTAAATTTATAGGGTACAGTACCGATAACTACTTTTTTTAAAAAAATTCAATAGAAATATTGTAACAAATTCCTGACAAGTTTTTAATTCCCAATTAAACCCTTTTTAAATAAGAAAATGACCGATTCTTGTAAGAATTCATACGATTCGCATAATGTAGGCTTGTAGCCTAATGATAGGACCGGCCAGCAGAAGAGGAGATACCGGATATTGAGGTCTGGAGACCGTTTCTTTAGAATTTCGAGAGTGTGGAGGATAGCGTTCTATCCTACGTACATGTACATGTACGAATACATCGTCTATATTATTTTACATCGAAAAAACTCTGGAATGCAAGCCCAGACGTCGTGCAACAAAATTGTAATGACTTGAACTGTAACGAATGCCCGAAATATAAATGTTTTCACGCCATTTCGCACTTTAATGTCACGAATTTCATGGCAGACCATCCTCAATAATTTTTGATGACATTATTTTGATGCATTTTAGAGCTACTGCGATCTTTGAACCTGATTTGTTACTATGCCTCCCCTCCCATAATGACCATGTAACAAAATTTATAAAGATAAAATGTCAAATCAAAGCAAAATTTGTTTTGCTCAATAAGGTAGTGATGGAAAGTAATCATTACTTTTAAGGATAGATTTTTTTAATAATTATACAAATAAAAGTTATTCCGGAATGAGATTCTTTACCAAATACTGAATTTTATAACAACAAAAAAATTTGTGTAAAAATTTGTTCTAAGTAATCGTATCACTAATGGCAATCTTACTACTGAATCGATAAGTATTATTGGGATGTTGAAAAATTGAAATTGAATTACTTACAATAATAAATCATTAGTATTTCTGGTTCTATTAATAAATACTGTAAATCAAAATTTAGATAGCAATAATAATTTTATCATCTATTATTATCATTGATATATTAAAGTCACAAGTGCAAATGTATAAATTATACTACACTTTCCTTCAATATTGAACATCTTTTTACCTAGTGGAGCCGGTAACATAAACTATAATTTTAGGTTATCAATGCGTCCCGCTGAATGATACGAGTTGGACGTAACGAGTCTATAAGCTAATTCTTTTCAACAGAAATTAATGCAAGGACAATGCATGATGTACGCAACGTTGAATATGAGAATTACGCTCGTCATAGATTCACACACACCATAATTTTCTGGTAAAATTAATCAAACGAAACTTACGTAATCACTATACTGTACCATAGCCTACTGTATTTCGAATAGCAGAACAGCAATCAGATAAGCTTATTTAACTGAGTTGCTAATTATAACAGCGTTATCTATGTAATTAAGGTTCATTTAAACTATCTAAAGAATAAATTGTATTTAACTTCAAACGAAAAAAACCTTTTACTGACCTGCTTCTTAAATGAACATTCAATGTTGATTCCAATGTCAAGGTTGATGCGCTGATGTTTACATCTTGCTTGGCAGCTGCAGCACCGAGACGCGTCATTTCTTTTATACTAATAATTGCAATACACTATTCATACCTAAAATAATAAAAAAAATTTAAAAATATAGCCAATTTAACGTGCATGCAAATTACAAACAGTACTCACAGCGAAAATTCCTAGCTTTCACTTCACTTTCAAACCACCGGTAGAGATATTTCCCAAAGGGTATGGATTACGAAAACTCAATTTCACTACATTATCAACAAAACAGAAAAAATACATTTGTAATAAATATTATAACACGTAAAACAAATAAAAACCCAAAATATTTAAATTTTTATATTTATATTTATTAAAAAATTAGTGAATTCATAAAATACAAAATTCATAATAATACATGTAAGAAATAAACAAATCCAGGCTTCCGTAGATAAAGTTTTCTCCAGATGGCGCATATCGGCGGCAAATATGAATTCATGTCATTACGCGCGCTTTTTTCCTTTGTTGTTAGCCGCTTCCAACAAAATGTCGGGTGACGGTGTTTGGGGTTGTTATTTGAGTTAGGCTGCAATCTGTTGTCATCCTCTTTCTAGCGAGCGTTTAAATCGAATTTTACTGCGAAATTAACGAAAACAACACTCGCTTAGTATATTATGAAAAGGATGAATGACTGGCAAATGAAATATTTGAAGTAGAGATGCATTTACGAAAAGCTTAGCGTATCCTTTGTGGGGTAGTAAGAGTGGAGTTGTGAAGGGGGTAGGAAAGTGAAGAGTTGAGGCGGCGGTTTAGAATGCCTCGTACCGTGAAGGTTTCTATAACATCGGATCGACGAAAAGGGTGTCGAGGGAAATCTCAGCTAGTTAAAGAAATTGACATTACGAATGAGGCATTGACTTTTAAAAAAGAAATTCTTGGGTCACCGTCTTCACCTTCAGTCATTGTAGATGGGCAGTATGGTCACACTCCCGACTTCTTTTGTATGGAAATGGCCTCACAACCAGGCGTGGGTCGAGCTCAGGTACTTAATTTCAATTCATTGAACCGACTTTTAAATGCCGAGTGTGTGGGCTGAAATGCGGTGCTTGTAATAATCTATGTAGCGTGGGGATTGAATAACGGAAACGATTCTGTGATGAGGACAAAGCACTCTTTGCTTTTAATAAACTTTTTAAGTTCAATTAACTTGTAGCATCAATCTTAATTGACGTAGTATTAAATGAAAGATTATTCCGGCTTTACAGTAATGCTATTGCATGAGGTTTTGATTATTCTATTTATTTGATGATTTTATTTGTTTGCAAACATTTTTTTTGTCGTGTTAAACATTTTGTTTTGTCAATTTTTTTGGACAGGTTAAACGTCGATTGATTCTCGACCCCAGTGATTCTCCTAATCCATTTAAAGTACCCAAACCTCGAGGTGGCAGGACAAGTACAACGAAGCCTCCTGGTATTTTATAAGATTTCATTGTAAAAATTATTATTTTTTAATTTTGTTATGTCGACGCTCAGTGGTAGAAAGTAAGAACACGAATAATGACAAGTCGAGGTACGATACGTCTCTTGGATTATTGACAAAAAGATTTGTCAGCTTACTAACATCAGCTCCCAACGGGGTAAGATTTAATTATTGTTTGGCTATTAATTATTTAGCCTTTTAAGAACAATTCAAGGACAACAAAGTTTCTGTTACATAAATCGTTATTTATTAATTTTTGTTATTTAGATTGTAGATTTAAATAAAGCTTCGTCAGATCTTGGTGTTCAAAAGCGACGCATCTACGATATAACAAATGTATTAGAAGGAATTAGTTTGTTGGAAAAAACATCAAAAAACAATATCAAGTGGAAGTAAGTTATTGATCGTATATTACCAAGTTTGAAATTATTTTAATATAATTTTTATAATATTTTAGAGGTTCACAAGGAGAATTCAGCTTTAGCGGTCCTGACTCACGCGCTTTGGAAGATGAAATTGCTTCTCTTGATGCCAAAGAAAAAGAACTAGATCAATTGATGAGTCAAGCTGCTCGCAGTCTTCAGTTGGCAACTGAAGGTGCAGATAGCAAATATCCTTTTTTTTTTTTTTTTCTACTGAAAAATAGATTGCACGAAGGAATGTCGATTGTTTTTCTTAACTTGGATTTACGTATGCCTATGTAACATATCAAGATATCCACAACGTAGAATCTTTAAAAAATCAATTAGTCATAGCAATTAAAGCACCGCCTGAAACGTCGCTCGAAGTTCCAAATCCCGAAGAGGTTTGTTATTTGCTTTATTTGAAACTTTTGATTCTACGATTAACGTTTTGATTTATTTAGGGAATGCAAATATGGTTAAAGAGTAAAAAAGGAGAAATTGAAGTTTTTCTGTGTCCCGAAGATGATAAGCAAGGGGACCATGAGGTCGAATCTTCATCGGGGGTTGAAGAAAACTATCCATATAGTGATTCACAATGTAATTGATTCAAATTCATTTAACATTAGCCATTATCATTTCGTTATTATTAATTTGTTTTTATTTTAAATGCGAAATGTTATTGCATCTTCGTATTACTTTAATAAAGGAAATTAATTCGCTGTTTATGAGTTATTTTAAAATTATTTAGATACTATTTTTTTAATAAGCTTCACTGCTTAGTAATTCAAATTTTTTCTAAGTTCATTAAACCATTATTAATCAAACCCATCTTGCCCAAATACAAGAGTTATGCGATGTTTAGTAATTAATGTTATCTTTGCAGGCTTTTCAAGTTCTGGTGAAGAGGCTTTAAAAAGGGCACTTATATCAGAACAGGACGACTTAGGTCCAATGGGCAAAAGTTTTTTACTTCAGACCGAAGATCAAAATATGGACGTTCCCTTTCTTACGTTAGAACCGCCTTTATCGGAAGAAGATTACAGTTTCACTTTAGACGAAGGAGAAGGATTAGCCGATCTATTCGATCTTTACGATTTTGATCCTACGACAGTCGTGAAATAACTCGGGACTATTCGATATGAATTTATTGTGGATCAGCCAAAAATGAGTTATCAATTTTCGAAATGGGGATTTCCGACCTTAAAAGAGTGAGACTCGAGAATGTGATTCACTGCCAGTACGTTTCTGAATAATTGAGAGAAGTTCATCTGATACCCTCTTAAAATTTGTTTAGTTTTTAATCTCTAAAAAAATTTGTTTGTAAATATTCATAATATTATTCACCAATGCCTTTCATTTCATCCATAAGGTTATGTTAGAATATTTTATTAATTTGTTGGGGGGGAATGCATGCGATGAATTCGTGATCGATATTTTTTTGCCTTTGCAATTTTGACGACATTCATTTTTCATCAATATTGCAGTTGGGTTTTGTAGAATTTTTTGATTACTTTTTCTCTTAAATGCATTTATTCTTGTTTCTATTTATTAGCTGTATTTTAATACTTTTACACAAGTTTAAGGGTAACTTATTCAATTTTAATGAAATATTTTCACCTATACCAATAATTGTATTGTTAACACCTTTTATACTTAACTACTAAAAAAATAGTTTTATCTATTATACCAAAGCATTATACGTTAAGGTATTTTGTTCAGAATTTTTTTATTTCTGAAGTTATAAGGTTCGATTTTTTCTAAAGCGGTGACGTTAAAAATCTTAACTGTTTTATAAATTCATGTTTAAAAGTATCAATTTTGTCACTGTTTGTGCGCGTTAAAAAGTGCAAGTGATTGAAATGCCTAAATTTTTAAGAATTTAAACGCACTCAACAGTCATTAAGAACTTATAATATTGCCTATGTTAATTATTAACAAATTACAATTCAACCAAGGCCTAGTCTTGTTCTCAGAAACGACTAATAAACCAGATTCGTCTCCCGAAGTTTATGTGACGCCACGAATGCCTATTAAAACTTAATACTGTGATTGAAAAACTTCGGTTTTATTTGATTGCATTCAAAAACTGCTTTTTTCCAGTATTTATTATTATATTTTTGTCAAATTTTAATGGCAATACTTTGAATTTACCCTATATTTTTTTTATGGCTTGATCTCGGTATATTTTCTTTTCTGGATATGGTAGAGCGTAAATTTTTAAACATTGCATTACTAGAATTTATGTTCAGTGTATAGTAATATACACTTGATAATGAATGGGGTCCATGTATTTTGTATAATTTTTAACACGTTTTTTACGATTGTTATTCGCCCTTTGTACAGTTATGTTTAGTTTTAGTTCTACCTCATTCTGTTAAAGCATTCGGTGCCAAAATGAGGTTTTTTTTAAGCATAAATTTGTCAACGTTGATGTCAGTAGGAAATGATAAAGTTTTTAATTACAATTAACTTTTACGATATTTAACAAAAAGTAATTAAAACTTTTCTTTCTTAACTGTAAAACTAAATGCTTGAATTTGAAGTGTACAAAGTCATTGTTTGAATGACGTTTGCTGTATTATAAAAAAAAAATGTAGCAACCATCTGAGCAAATTAAATAATTTGGTAGAAAAACAACTAATTTATTCGTGATTTTTTTATACATAATAAGTGTGATTTTTTTAAATTTTGATAGATGGTTCTTTGCAGTCATCTTGAACTTTTCCTAAGCTAAAAAAAATATATATAAATTATTCTACATTAACTTTAAAATTTACTGTAAATAAAAATTAGTCAAATCGGTTAATCGAAAATTAAAATTACCGGTTCCTTAATTCAGTATTTAAAATTATTATAAAATATTTAAAGCATTAATCGCGAAAACCCTTCAAAATATTTTTCATACAAAATAAAATTCGCAACGGATTTTTCTTTGAAAATTGAAATCTTTGGGCATTAATTTCTTTCGACAATTTCATCCTAATTTACCGTACAATTTAAATTACAGTATTATTATTTTATGAGCTGGGTCGAATCTAATTCCTACTGTTACAGTGGGTTTGCCCAGCGGCTTGAGAAGTTTCAGTATATTTTTTGCTTAATACTAAGAATAGATTTTGCTGTTACAGATACAGTCTAACCGTTATCAAGATAATTATAACTCATTTTAACATAATAAATTAGTACATGCATTGTATTATGACTAGTTACCGCTTTTACAATGCAACTTCTCAAAGCATTAAATTCTTGGAGACAATCATTCAGCTTAATTGACTCTTTCACTGCGACACATTTAGAATAAATAGCACCCTAAAAAAAGTCAAATAAAGTACAACAATATTATTATAAACTCAATGTAGGATTTATAATGCTATGCAGGATCGAAGAAGGATTCTATAATTATAAAATCAAAATAAAACATCGTACTAATTTGAATTTATTATAAATTAACGTTACCTCAGAAGAGCATTCCGTTAAAGCCTGGGTCAATCCTTTTAAGTGCATGCGATTATTTAAAGACATTTCATTAAATTATGTACTGTACAGTATTTCAAATTGCACTTTTCAAAATACCGGTATCAACTTTGACCTTGATGAAGTAGCATCGTCTGCTTTAAATTCCTTTTGACCAGAATTTCCTAGGATCATCCATAAATGATGACACCACTTGTTGAAAATAATTATTCACAGAATCTGAGAAAATCACAGAAACGGCCAGCAGATAAAAATTTACTTAGTTCTACGCCTGCAACTTTAAAATAACCTTAAAACGTTTAAACTAATTAATTACAGATGGTAATTAAGTTCAGGTCGTTAGATATTTTTAGCAAACAAAGAAATGTTTAATTACATTAATATTTGGTCATGAGCTAACAAAAAAAAACTTTAAACAAAAAAATAATTTGGAATTTAATGACGATTAAATTTAGGATTGTGAACGTAGACAGTTATTTGCACATTTCCTTCTTGGAAAGTTTTAATAATACAATCCAATACCACATTCCAATCGAGCTTATCGAGTCCGGCACCGATTCGAGGCATGGCAAGAGTAGTAACTTTGTGTTCATCAACAAGTTTCTTAAGATCAATTAAGCTCTTTTCTAAACTTACAATCGTCGGCTTGTGATAATATTCTTTTTTTGTAACCAAATAGTAAACGTATCTTTCTTCTTTCTTCAAAAATGCTACCTCACCAGGCCCTTTTCCTGCAAACAAAATAAAATAAGTGCTCATTCGTCAAGATATTAATAATGATATAATGTACCTTGTGAAAGCAACTCTTTAACTCCTTTAAAGCGTTTTTTAAATTCCACGGCCACTCCTTGTCCCATTTTAAAATCGGAACTAACGCAATGCGCCAAAGAACAAACTTCGCCACAATTGAACAAATCATCCTTTATTTCTTGAATAAAACTGGGAAGTTTATCAGCTGGTCTTAAAGGTACAATCATCCGTGGTCCTCCTCTTCCATATTGGCCTCCTCCTTTTCCCCACTGGCCCTTTTCTCTTGCCCACTGGCCCCCTTCTCTTTCCCACTGGCCCCCTTCTCTTCCCCACTGGACCCTTTCTCTTGCCCACTGGCCCTCTTCTCTTGCCCACTGGCCCCCTTCTCTTCCCCGCTGGCCTCGACCGTTATCTCGTTGATTAAAGTTATGGTATTGCAGGCTGCCATCATCTTTGTGGTGACATGTTTTAGTTTCCTTACATTCTCGACTAAACGATTCTTCCAGAGTTTGTTGGCCTTTTTGTTGATTTTGCCATTGTAAACGGCTCGTTTTGGCTCTTGGAACGTCTGATGATGAACTTTTCAAATTACCGGAATCAGGTGACAACTGTTTTGAAGATTTCGGTCTTGCTCCGCTTTGCCGGTCATCTTCTCGCAAACTCTTAGCTTTCGCTGCATTTTTCGACTCTTTTTCATTTTGGACCCCTTCTTCGGTATTTGTAGTTGATTTTTCGAATTCAATAGTAGAAGTTTCAACTGTCTCTTTATATTTTAAAGTTCCCTGAACTAATGGATTGGCGACATTTTTTTGACTTTTTACGGATATTTCAGTTTTTGTAGTAGAGCGAACAACCCGTTTCTCAACTCGCTCCGTTTCTTCATCAGCAGTAAATTGTTGATTTTCAACGACTATTTCAATCCCCGGCGGCGTAATCTGAAGTTGTTTTTTATCCTCTTCATGCTGCTGTTTAACCGAGGCAACACCAGGCTCGCGCTCTTGCAGTCCACCAACCGGTCGTTCTGGTGCACGAACGCCTCCTTTAGAGCCTACGACACCAACTGTTGGGCTTCCCCGACCGCGACCACGTTGTTTTTTACTGAATACTTCGGTCCAATCTGAATTTACTTTATTCTCTATTGGCTTTGAATTTTTAGATAATAACGAAATATTAGCAACTAAATTGACACTTTCCATAGCGTTACTTTCAGATTTTTTTCCTGGAGAAGATTTTTTCTCGGTTACTCGATTACTACTATCCGCTTCGAGCAGGCGCGAATTATCTTCAACTTTAGAATTAGTTTTGGAATTTGATTTATCAAATAAGCTACAATAAATAAATTAAACTTATTAGTACTGTATACCTAAAATAAAATCACTGCACAGTATAAAAGTTTTTAATTTTTACCTTGACTGAACCGATTGATTCAAATCAGAGTTATCACTTTGCTTTTTCGGAGGGTTTTTTTTCTTCCTTTTTGAAGGTTGGCTGGAATGGTCTCTAGCTTTACCCTGTAAAAAATTTAAAATACAGAAATTAAGTAAATAAGCTTAGACAGTTTGTAACGTTCGCAAAACAGAATATAAAATTTCACCTGCTTAATCGCATTTTCAAAGAACTGGCGCGAAATGTAATTAAAACCTGGCAGATAACCAATCCCGCAAACTACAGATCGTCTTACAACCGAGTAACAATTAACCAAACAATGTTTCAAAAATAAAAAAGCCATTCTCAGAATCGAAGTATTTAAAGAAGGAAAATTGAAACGGGCTATTTGCCACACTTGAGATTAATGTAATTCGTACTGTATTTAATAATTAACGTTACCGATTTTAGAAATCTGATTAACACTTTTAAAAACCGAAATTATTAATCCAAGTTTGAAATTAAAATAAAATATTGGAACGAAATGTAAACTTTTAAAATGTTGGAATGTTGCGAGCGACGTAGGCGAATTTTCCGATATAATTTTTTCGACTATAATACCAGGTGTGAATGATAAAATGACCACGTGTTCGTACCAAAAAACACAGCGATATGAACAAAAATTAACGAATTTATTTGAACTTCTATCCTCACTTATGGCGTGGTTATTATATTAATCTCTACAAGATCTATTAAACGTCATTTCGTCAAATCTCGTTATTTTATAAACATTACAATTAAATAACCAGGCAAAACTAATAGAAAAATGACAAACCCAACTTTGGATTCGTCCATTTTGGTCATAGACTCAATGGTTCCCTTTGATAATAATAATAAATAATAATTGTTGTTACTCATCGGAAATATCAATCAAAGCAACTTTCAAAATTGTTATACTGCACTGTATAATAGATTGATTGAATTTTGTTGTTATTCTCATTAATCTATGAATTGAATGAAAATACCGCATAGACACAGTTAAGAAAGGGATACACAACTATTAACCCTAGGTTTATCATAAACCCAGATTGAACCAAAAGTATAATGTAAAATTGAACAGAGTATTCGATTAGTTTATTATGCTCTGTGAACATCCATTAAGATACTATATATATATTTTTTTAAAGCTCATTGAAATCCGAGCAAAATAAGATTTAATACTGACATCACGTGCACATTTTTACCTGTTTCGGATAAGAATTAGAACGAGGAGAACTAGGCCCGGCCATTGATTACTTTAATTATAGAATGAAATAAATTTGACGTTGAAATTTCAGCCTATGATGTAATTTCCTTCAAATCCAACTTCTCAACTGTGATTCTACCAAATTGGTTAATGAAAATCAAACGAAGTTAATGAACTTGAAACTAATATAAGATCCGCTTTCATGAAACCGTTCTTTAAAATTCGTTCGTTTCAAAATCAACTCCGTTGAGCACTTTGAAGAAATAAAGAGCTACTCTTTTGAATCGCTGATCTGAGATCATTTAAATAGTTTTAGTTTTAAAACAATGCTACTAGGGGGCGCTAACAGAAAAGTTGATACACAACACCACCACTAGATGTCTCTTCTCCTTAATGAGAAAATTAATAACATCGTTTTTAAAACAACAACAAGAAGAAAAAAACCCGTCGACGTATAAATAGCGCGCTGTGATTGAGGACGATTATGATTTCGGTTCTCAGGTGGATCAAATCGACACCGTTTTCAACTACTGTAGCTTCAATTTACAAGCGTCTATTATTCCTTGAACAGAGAAAATGAGCGATCGTCGTGAAAAAGCCGCCGAGCAGTTGAACGAGTACAAAAAGGCTCATGGGGTAAGAACCGCTCGAGAAGTTAATTCTTATTATTTTTTTAAATAGATTTTTGCATTTTATTATAATATTGCATTATAATGCTGCGAATTATTACTTTTCGATGTCACAAATTTATTTTTTGCGTTTTTTTAATAATATTTAATTTAAGCCGCGACGAACTCACACACGTTTGACAAAAGTTGCGCTTTAAAAACACGCGCAAATTTTGATTTTTTTTTTTCTTTTTGCGTATACCGGCGCCGATAAAAAAAGAAATGTAATTTAAAAACAACTCACGCTTAATTAAGTAACTTTTAGTTATCTAAAATAGCAGAATGAGGCGACTGCTGGGAAATAAATAGATTACGTTATCAATTTTTGAAGTTTGCTAGCTCGTTAATGCGCGGCAGACTTCTCGCACAGCTGTGTTTGTCCACATTCGATATTCACACACAGTTTTTTTTTTTTTTTTTAAATATTGGTAACTTGCCGGCCGTTGCAGCCATAATGAAGCCATTATACAGCTCAAACGTTGTCATTATAGATCATTATTATGAAAATATCTAACTAAAATTTGAAATATTTAATTCCTGTTTATATTTATTTTATGTAACAAGTGTTTTTCATGCGAAACTTTGCGATGACCTCCACTTAGCTGGAATGACGCTGACCTAGGTCACGATTGATATAGCGCACATCCCTCTTAACTTCTTCCCCCCCCCCCCCCCTCTTCCCTCTTATTTATTTCTTGGCTTGCTTCTGTATTATTAAAAGTTAAAATTTATTAAATATACATTAGATATATAATTATACACCATTTTATAATTATTAATTAAAAGATACCGTATATAATTGCGTCGTTTTGAGTTGTTGACAAAATACATGACTGTATTTATTTTCCTACTATTCTTTATTAATTTTTTTTAATTAATTATTATTTATGATAATTAATCCGGATGATACAGTATTTTGATTATGGGAGAATTTGAATCAGGCTTAGCGGCTAGAAATTTAATAATTGGCGAATGTAAATCAATGGGACTTTCATGGTCACTCATCAGACGGGTATCAATTACGTCTCAAATTTATTGGCAGCTTGAAAAACTATTTTCTGTTTTATAAATTTTATTTATTTATTTTTTTTAGGATTAAATTACGAGCAAATGTTGAAGGGTTAAGCAATTTTATTATTTTCTATAAAAGAATTTTTTTTTATAAAGTGGATTAATAATTTTAATTATAAATTTTATCTATTCATTTTCGAAGACTAATTTTTTTTTTAAAAAAAAAACAACTTTCAAATTTTTAATGAGATTTATAAAAAAAAAGTTATAATTAAATTAATACTTTAATAAAAATATTTGCATATAAATATATTTTGATAATAATGTTAACAATTATTTTTTAAATGCAAATGTTTGTTTGAAGGTTGACTATTTTAGTTATTCGAATTCTGCTCTCGTTCGTATTACATTTCAGTCTCTGAGAAATCGTATTGGTTTTCACTAATAAGTATTCAAAGAGGACATAAAAGTGTGGCTTTTTTACTAAGGTCATAAACTGAATATTATTTAATCCTAAGGTCATTTCAAAGTTATCATTAATAGCTTTTTCTTTTTTTCTATTTTTTTCTTTTTTGCATGGCGTTATCGCAGTCTGGAATCCTCTATTTTTTTAATATTACTTACTGTAGTTATAAAAGCTTTAATAATAATAACGAAATTAATTTTTATTTAAATAAAAAATTTTATCGTTTTTTTTTTAAAGGTCATTCATAGTGTATTTTTTTTTATGGTTTTATGCAAATTGTTTCAACTTTAAATTCGTTATAAAATAAAAAAAAAATTCAAACGAAATTTTGTCGCGTTAAGTTCAGTCTACGCTGAAGAAACTGCAGGTGACAGCATTCCGCAATTTGCTTTGACCTTTTCTACCTCAATTACAGTGTTTTTTCTCTCTTTAAAAGTATCGGGACGGAACGCAATTTACCCTGTTCCAAGTGAACGCTTTTGGCTATCACTCTTTCGCTCTCACCATTACCTAGCAAACTGTTTTTTTTTTCTTTCTTATTTTTATAAGATAAAGCCGTAGATAAATACCGTACTTAATTGTGGAAGATAATGTAACAGGTGATGAGGAAGAAGGAGTAAAAGCACGGAAGCTGACAGCATTCGGTCACGTCATTTATTCAAACATTTACTTAGTGACTTTTAACATTTTTTGCATGGGGGTTTCGCACAGGTAGTTTTTTTTTTTTTTTTGTAACTCCTGTACTGTACAATTTTGTACATGTACTATGATACTCCTATCAAAGATTTTAACTGGCAGTTATCCAGCTTAATAATTAAGAAAATTAATTTCTTTATGTTAACAATGGTGTATTTTTAAAAAAATTACTGTATATTCGTTTTATTAAGTTTTTAATAGCTTAAAAATATCTTAATAATTTTAATAAAACGAAAAAAAAGATCTTTTTTTTATTTCTTATAATGACATGCCTAAAAAGTTTTAAAAAAACGTATTAAAGTAACTTTTTATTGTTTTTGAGAAATAAAAAATATTCAAAGAGTGATGTGTAATGTTATTTAAAACAAGGGCCTGATATTTTCCAACTAACATACATTTTTGATTTAAATGACCATTACATTATTTTTAACAACATTGTTCAAACTGAGTACATGTACAGTCATGAACAATAGGCTACTGCATACGTAACTAAAATCTGACTTTAGTAAAGGGGCTCCATCGAAAACTGGCGACGATGTGATGTCACTATTTCGATTTTCCACAAAAAAGACCTTTGCTCTTCTTTTCGAAGATCAAGTTTTACTGGCGATACTACTTGTGTGATAGTACAAGTTTGACAAAAAGTAGATTTACTGTAGTTCTACCCAATCTTTTACGTTTAGACCAAAATATGGAACTACAGTAGTTTCATTTACATCATAAATTACATGTATAATTGAAATCAATATCAAAAGTGGTGGAAACTAAGTACGGTATACATAAATTTCGAACATTTTTAATTTACAAATTTTACAGTATATCGGGCATAGGTTGGTTTTCTTATTCGCAAAATTAAAAACTTCCTCCACGAATAATCAGGCTTCGCCAGTGATTACATAGAATTCATACTGTAATAACAATTGAGATAATACAAGAATTTACTGGCGAGGGAGGAATATTGTATTTAATTTTTTTTTTTTAATTTTTATATTTTTTTGCCCGCTGTTAAATTTTAATATACAAAAGTTATCATATAGCATTTAAACAAAACTCATTAAGCGAAGTGCTCTAGGGTAGCCTCTCAGCTGGTGCGCGACCAAGACTAGTCATCAGGTCAAATTAACAAAAAGGACCTAATAAAATTATTGTTAAGTACGTATAGGCTACTCAAGGTTATTCTGCTGTCGTTGGCAACTATTTCAACATGCTTACGGTATCGCAGAAATTGAATGCTTGAAATCAAAGTAGTCCACGACAGGATTGGCCAATCTGTGAACTTCTTAAGAAATTTTATTTAATTTTTCGGGTCTTTATTACACAATGAACGGAATAAAATAAAAGAACCACAAATGTTAGTACTGTAACAGTATTACCAAGATAAATAAATATTCAAAGCTAATGAGACCAAAACTAATTTAGTCTAAACTACTGTCTATTAGTAAATTTTTATATTACAGTATTTATGAGCTGCACCAGTTAAAAATAATATTGGTGCAGAATAATACTACAGAGATAGATCTTGCTACAGTATTGGTCATAATAGGGAGAAAGTTTATTGATGTAACAATAGTCAACGGCGAGCATGCAGTGCTTCTTGCTAGTAGCCTACATGTACCAGTAACACAAAACCCACAAAACTTCTTTTTTTTTTTTTTTTAAGAAAGTAGAAGAAATCCAAAATATTTCTTTTTCAAAAGAACTCTTTGGTTTGTTTTACTTCTTTTGTGGTCCCAGAAAATGTTTGGGATGTTAATTCGCACCGTTCAGCGATTTGGGTTAGATACCCGATTTCTGCCCCAGTTAACATTTCCAATCTTATAATATTACGGTGATAAGAAAAATTGAAAGTTTTTAATTAAACGCTCTCTTTATAAAAATTTAATATGGGTAAAAACAGAATCTGAAATGAAATTATTTTATGAATTTTCTTAGATATATACTGGTATGTTTATTTATTATCATTTTATTAAGATTTTTTTTTTGTTAATCAAATGTACGCAATAAAATTATTTTAAAGTAACTTATTTAAATTTATTTTTTTATAAGAAGTTGTTTATAATTTACTAAAGAGTATTTTATCATACTTATTAAAATTAACTTAACTATCTAAACCACGAGTAATTTAATAATAATAATAAAACCTTGAAGTACTCGTATTTTATCATTCTTTTTTTTAAGCATTCAAGTGCACTGTAGATTTATTTTGTTAGTAGATATCTGTAATGCGTGACAATAGTTTGGTGATAATGAGTGTTTAAGATATTGTGTAACCTTTTTTTTTTTTTTAAAACTCTTGGATGAGGGTAAAAGTGGGTTTGTTTTTGAAGTTAATAAAATATAATAGGGAGGTTAATTATCGTTGATGTCTGTCGATTCTTTTGCATTGAAATTACTGCAATTATAGAAACTGCCACAGCAGTCAGAACGAACAATGTTTGCGACCTTGATAATGACTCTTTTGTCTACTATTTTTTAAAAGAAAAAAACAAAACGATACAGTTGCAGTATTTTAAATTGGATTGAATTAAAATGCAAGATTGCAAACTATTTAAACAATAATAATTTAATAAGAATTTTTAAAAAGTTCTGTTCTAAAAACTAGTCAATTGGCTAATAGCAATTTATCTATTTTTAGGGTTCGGACTTATTGACCACTTCTTCCGGAAATCCAATTGGAAATAAGACCGACGCTGTGACTTGTGGACCTCGTGGTCCACTTTTGTTACAAGATGCGGTGTTCATGGATGAGATGGCCCATTTCGACAGGGAGCGAATTCCGGAACGTGTGGTTCATGCCAAAGGAGCGGGTAAAAATGAACTTGAGAAAATTTAGTACAGTTAAAGTTATATTATTTATTTATTCAAAATATTTTAGCCGCTTTTGGATATTTTGAGGTGACTCATGATATAACCAAATACTCCAAGGCAAAAATCTTTAAAGACATTGGTCAACGTACTCCGATTGCCATCAGATTTTCAACAGTCGGTGAGTTAAAAAATTAATGCATAACCATAATATTTTAATTTTAAAATTTTTTCTAAATTGATTTTTTTAGCTGGTGAAAGTGGTTCTGCCGATTCCATTCGCGACCCGAGAGGATTTGCAATGAAGTTTTACACTGACGAAGGCAATTGGGATTTAACTGGCAACAATACACCGATATTTTTTATCCGTGATCCATTTTTTGCAAGTTCTTAGCAATGGATGTTTGATATTCAAATGTTATAATTAATTTAAATAATTATTATTGTAGTTTCCAAGTTTCATTCACAGTCAAAAACGAAACCCTGCTACTCACGTTAAGGTTGATTTTAAATAAGTTTTGTAATTATAAAACAATCGATTTTTTTAAACCAATTGCGTATTTTTAATTTCAAAGGACCCAGATGCATTTTGGGATTTTATTACTCTCCGACAAGAGTGTTGCCATCAAGTTGCCTTTTTATTTTCTGATCGTGGAATTCCAGACGGATTCCGTCACATGAACGGATATGGTAGTCATACTTTTAAATTGGTTAACAATGACGGAAAAGCAGTTTATTGCAAATTTCATCATAAGGTAAAAACAATATTGCATACACCGGCATAGACCCACACCGTAGTATAATACAATGGATAAATTTTTAAAAAAATGTAAATTGTTTTTTTTTTAAGACGGATCAAGGAATTCGTAATTTGGATGTGGCTACAGCGGAACGTTTAGCCGCAGGAGATCCCGATTATGCTCTCCGCGATTTATACAATTCTATTGCAAATGGAAAGTTTCCTTCCTGGTCCACTTACATTCAAATTATGACTTTTGAACAAGCTGAGAAATTCAAATGGAATCCGTTTGACTTGACAAAGGTTCTCAAATTCATTTTTTGCAAATTGAAGAAAATTTTTATGATATTAATATATTTTTGCATATTCAAAAAGATTTGGCCTCAAGCAGATTATCCATTAATTCCTCTTGGAAAATTTGTTCTTAATCGCAATCCTTCTAATTATTTTGCTGAAGTAGAACAATTGGCTTTCGATCCAGCCAGTATGCCACCAGGCATTGAAGCAAGTCCAGATAAGATGCTTCAGGTATTTGGATTTTTAATTTATTTCAAGCATACAATTTGTTACGATTGTACTTTATTAAATAATGTAGGGACGTTTGTTTTCTTATGCCGATACTCATCGCCATCGTTTGGGAGCCAATTATCGCCAAATTCCCGTTAATTGTCCTTACCGTTGTCGCGTAAGCAATTACCAACGTGACGGTCCTATGACTATATCTGATAACCAAGGTATAAGAAACGAAATTGGATTCGATATTGTGAATTTTTAAACATAACGACTTTGGAACAAAGGTGGAGCTTGCAACTATTTCCCTAACAGCTTCAGTGGCCCCGAATGCAACAAGGCGTTTGTCGAGCACCGTTTCCATTGCTCCGAGGATGTAGGTCGATACAATTCGGCTGATGACGACAATTTTGGCCAAGTTACTAACTTTTGGACAAAGGTTTGCGAACTTTGAATTACTAAATGAAATCATACCGTTACATTTGTTAAGTACATTTA
The DNA here is from genome assembly GCA_034692225.1 of Polydesmus complanatus. NCBI lineage: Eukaryota > Metazoa > Arthropoda > Diplopoda > Polydesmida > Polydesmidae > Polydesmus > Polydesmus complanatus. Next base: position 39,388 of record JAQGAZ010000432.1, on the reverse strand, counting down.
TTATTTGTTTAACTTTAAATCATAAATTTTATTATACTGTACTGTATTTATTTTAAGTTTAATATTATCGTTAAAGTCATTATTTAGTATAATTATGTATTGCACTGCAAGCTCCGTTATCATAAACAGTGTACTAAGCAGGCATACTTTTATCAAACTCTGTACACTTGATTCTTTTTAAAATATTAATTTTACTCCTTGAAATTTATTTGCATTATTTTTATAATAAATAATTAATTTTGAAGGTATTGAAACCCGATGAGCGTCAAAGAACTGTTTTTAACATCGCCAATCATCTTCAAAACGCTCAAGAATTTCTTCAGGAAAGAGCTATCAACATGTTTTCTAAAGCTCATGCTGATTTTGGAAAGGGCGTTTCTACTGAACTTGAGAAATTGAAAAAGAACAAAGTAAAGAAAATTCTTTCAAATTAGCATTTTGATTAATAAATTTCAATTTGCATAATTACTCGCATATAAACTTTAATTTTATTTTTTTACAGTTGCAGAGCCAGGCTCATCTTTAAAAATCGTATCTGTCATTGCTAAAGATCTAAAAATCTTTAACACATTTTAAAACTTTATTTGGCCTTTTTGGTGGGAACACTATAGATACAAATATACTATATACCGGTAATTTTAATTAAGTTCTTAATTATAGCATTTATGTTTTTCAAAAAAATATATTGACAGTGGCAAGCTATTTTTATAAAGTAGTAAAATAATAATTATATAACATCATTTTAATAATAATGCTGTTTTAAATGTTTATAAAATGTTCTATTTTTAAATACCTTTAATTATACTGTTTAATAGCTAAAACAGTTTCTATATAATTATATCTTTTATATAATTATATCCGGTATATAAATTCCGGATATTATTTACCAAACCTGGTGGAATTTGATTTATTCTAAAATAAATAAAGCTTTAAGAAATTGTACGAACAATTTTTAAGTTTATTCCTTGAGGTTTTTAATTAAGTTAACCAGTTAATTAAATAAATAACTTGTGCTTAAAAAAATTAAACCCAAAGAATATGCTGCAGAGGTATGGAAGATATTTTTAATTCCAACTTTATTCTTAAATACTGTATTCATGAAAATTAATACAAATAGATATAAAATGCAGTGCATCCTCGATATATCGTTGTCCACAGTTTAAAACAGAAAAACGATGAATGCGGGAAAACGATAAATGAAAACAATTAACGAGTTAACGTAAAACCCTATACAAAGTCGCATCTATTATTATGGCTTCTTGACATAAATAATTATTTATTTCTTTGAAAGAAAACCTATTCCGATTTTTCCTTTTTAACTTTTTTCTTCGGTTCTTTACACTTTTTCCCTTTATTTTTCAAGCGGAAAAGTAAGTTTTCTAAATCACAAATATGAATTTTATCTTGATCAGTGATTGTATGCGAATAAATATACGTCTTAATTTTTTCCAAACAATCCAAAGTTTCCGAAAACTTTGGAATCGGTATGGAGCTGCTTCCATCATCTTCTTCTTCCATTTTTTCTTTCCCCCAAGCGTCGCACAGCCTTTCAATAGATTCAACTTCACAAATTGCGAGTTTATTGTCAAAAGAAATATATTCGTGAAAATCAACCCCGTTTGGAATTTCCAGCAAGTTCCAATAGTCTTGAATATCGGTCACGTCGTCTCCTTCCACGATATTAGATAATGGCGAAGTAGACGTTCGTTGATTAAATCCAGCTTGACCGAAACAATTGGCAATTGTCACCGGAGCGATTTGATGCCAAGCCGATAAAGTAAAATGTAAAGCTTGAAGAATGTCAATCCCCAAAGAAGTCGCGAATGGATTCATAATACAAACTGCTTGTCTCACTAAAAGTTTTCTAAAATGGCCTTTGAAACATTTGATAACGCCTTTATTCAGCGGTTGCAACTCGCTGGTACAATTTGGAGGAAAATATACCAGTTTGATATTTTTTAAAACCCCTACATCGGGAGGATGAGCCGTCGAACTGTTAACAAACATCAATATATTTCGTTCTTTCGTACCTAGCTCTGAGTCGAGACTTCTCAAAAAAGTAGCAAAAATATCTCCCGTCATCCAAGCTTTGGAATTCGCGTGGTATTCAACGGGTAAAGTCGTCAAATTTTTAAAACATTTTGGTTTTTTCTCCTTCCCAATCACGATTGGCTCCCGTTTGTCACTGCCGTCGCAATTCGTACATAACAACACCGAGATTCTCATTTCCGATTGCCGACCATCGTGACACGATTGACCTTTGAGACTCGGAATGGCATTCGGTAAACAATTATAAAACAAACCAAATTCGTTAGCGTTGTAAATATCACAAAGTTCGTACCCTTCTGTCATCTTCGGAAGTTCCTCCAACCACAAACGGACTTTATCCGGATCGACAGGAGTCATAGCACCGGTTTGTCTTCGATATAAAATACCGTGGCGCTCTTTGAATCGGGAAACCCATCCGTTAGAAGCTTTAAAATTAGGGACTTGAATCCTTTCAGCAATTTCTCTGGCTTTTTCGCGTATAACGTTGCCATCGATGGGTACATTGGCGTCTCGAGCCTGCTGATACCATGTAAACAAAATAGTTTCGAGCTCGCTAAACTTGGACTCTTTCCCCGTTTTACGAGTTTTTGAAGATTTTCCACATTTGGCAATTTTTTCACGGACGAAATCTTTCTTACCATAAATCGAATTGAGCGTCGAAGGATTTATTCCCAAACGTTTAGCTATATCAATTCGCTTCTCACCCGGGCTATTTTCGATCTCTTTGATTATTTCTAATTTTTCTTGAAATGTTCGTACCTTTTTCATAGGCGTTCCCATCCTACATTTTTTTACACATCAAAGATATTAACATTTTGTAGTATTGAAAAATACCAACATTATTAATATTATACACTTTTCCTAGCTCCTCTTCCCTCTACAGACACGGGAAATGTCGTCGAGTTCAAATGAATGGCAACTGACTGTATCCTAGCTGCTGACCGAGGAGAAAAATTAACGAGCGAGTCCAAACACTGTACTGTAAAAAAAACATGTAAAGCTAAGTTAAGACTATAATAGAATACAGTGAATTTGCCGAAAAACAATCATTTCTGTCGTATTTTATACCTGTGTGCTCACGCCGATGATAATCCAACGAATTCAACCAATGAATACGGGAAAACGAGGAATGGAGGGAACGATAAATGCGATAAAAATTTACTTTAATTGGGATGGGAAATTTCTCAGAAAACACAAGCGCAAAAACGAAACATGGAGAAACCATAAATCGAGTTTTCCCAGCAGATAAAGCTTCATTCAAGATACTCTCCATAGGTGGCGCTAGTAAAGATTTTCTAAAAATAGAAGGAATGTTTACATTCCAATTATGCTCGGTAGAGTAAAATAATTTGTATTCGTATTTTCAATTAAATTTTTGTAATGCTCGGTCGAGTAATTACCTCGTGTAACTAATACTATTATAAACAAATGACGTCAAGTGAAGAGGGCGATTCTATTCCCACGGGTTGTTTCGTGTGAATCAACCTTACGATCTACCTGTGCATTTCTATCGCTGGCATCTCCTCATGTAAATAAGATGCGTTTGTGTATGTGTGTAGGCGTGTTGCGTGCAACTTAACGCCGTGTGCGATGTAGCTCCACCTTTAAAAACAATGCGAAAGTTGCATTAACGAATGCTCATGTGTGAAATTTAGAGTTTTTTCAGTCGAATGCGGGTCTTGATTGTGTAATTGCGAGCTCACTTTTCATTTTCATCATTCATCGAAACCGACGCTACTGCTGGGCAAAAGTTATGTCGCGTTACTACAGCAACAGCAAACGCTCGCTTAACACCCTATGGACGTTTTAATTCATTAATTATTTGGATCTTCTTGGAATTCTGGTAAGTTGGATTAAATTGATGTTTCATTTATTTTTTTTTATTATTTTGCAATAATTGGGGTGTGCGTGTGTAGAATGTTTGTCAAAGATATTTGCGATGAATGCGAGGGACGACTCCTCCCATTGGAAAAAGACGCGGGAAATATTTAATGTAACTTTAAAAAAAAAAAAAGATGTAAACAAATTATTACGCAGATTTAAAAAAAATACGTAGAAAGTTGATAAAGTTATAATTACTGAGGGAACTTTTATTGGAATTAACATTGCGAAGTAAATTTATTGGGTTTTCATTCAAACGAACGGCCAGGTTTTGGTTCATGATAAGTTTTGGTGGAGTTAAAATAAGCCAAAAAATTAATTGAAAAATATTATACGAATGTGTATAACATTATACAGTATGCGGTATATAATTTTAAATTTCATAGTAATAATAATAAGTATTTAATCACATGAGTGAAATTTTAATTTATTTTTCTACGCAGTTTAACATTTTTAATTTTATTTTTTTTGAAGGCACATTTCACACTAATTTTTTTTTTATTTTGACAAAGCATAATACCGTATTATAATTAGAGTCAGACAGCGGAAAATTTGTTAGATTTAACATTAAATTTTATATTTTGATTGCGGTACATGTAGTTCTACTTATTTTTTTTAAAAAAAAAATTTGGTATGGAAGTATGATTTACTGTACAGTAAAAAAAAAATTTGATGTTGCGCGTCAATTAAATTTCAAGAAAAGAAATGATTATTTAGATTTATACGTTTAATTTTTGTCAATTATTATTGTTATTGTTACGCATTTTTAATTTTGCGTATAATTTAATGTTTTATTTATGGTGAGAGAAAAAATGCAACAGCGTGTTACAAATTACAACTTTTCGTTTCGGAATGCAATGAAAATTCATGCATTACGCGAACCTAATTATCATATTTTTTTTTTTAAATCTGCAGTTTATTTAAGTTTAATTTTCTACGGTATAGAACATATTTTTATGAAGTTACGAGAGTTTTTTTTATTAATAATCGTGAGTACACATTTTGCGAGTGAGAATTTTAATGAACCATTTCGAAACAGTTAGAAACTACTGTATGCAATTTTAATTTGCGAAAGGAAAATCTCATTAATTTATATTAAGCTCGATGTTGTTGACTCAATCACTTCATTTTTTTTATTTTATAAAGTTTGCGTATATTTTCTCAACCAACATCATTTGCAATTGTAATTGTGTTGATGTTGCGTTGTACTGGAGTATTATGAATGGAGGTATTTGACCCACACGAAGCGATTGTCGGACCATTAGATGAGCAATTTCTTTTTCATGTTTATTATTATTATTATTTTTTTTTGCAATAATAACGATGCGATGGACGTTGATATGTAGCATATCCCGTCGTTAACATTTAATTGCAAATTACCGGTGCCGGTACATATTTAATTCACTTTCTGACTCATTCTATTTGTCTTCGAGTGTCAACCTGTTCGAGCATCTGCTTTCTGGGAGGAACCCAGCTTTTCACTTAATTTATACAACAACAACAAAAAATTATTATTTGTTTGCATTTCTTGAGATAGAGTTGCATAATTATTACGTTTTCCTCTGCTGTGAAACCACAGCTGCTCAGATATATTCTAGACATTTGAATTGATTTAGATAATTTTTTTGGAAGTTCATGGTCATATTATAAAGTAAACATGAATTTGCAATTCACATGAGGCGTCACATGATATTAGAATTAAATTAAATTCAAGATTAGTTATCAAAGCCAAAACAAAAAAAATAATTTGTAAATTGGGAATCTCCTTATTATAAGAATTTTGGAGATCTTGCCAATGCAAACCCTGCTCAAAAATCGTTAAATGTTAATTTTTTTTAAGATTCTTTTAATAAGAAAAGAATATTTTATATTAAATGCAAAAATACATAATACAATAATACTGTATTATGAAGTTGAAAGGAAAACAATTTAAGACAATCGAAAGAGTAATTCACGTAAATTTATGAATCGGAGCTGACGACTTCATAATTATCGAAATAATGATATCCTGCCATTAAAATTACCGTTACATATTATTTAATTTACTTTCTCACTCATTCTATAATTTTATCTTAGAGTGAATTAATCTGTTCAAGCATTTAATTTCGGCGTTGTAAACCTGGAAGCCTTGAGTTGATAGAAACTTTCTTTAAATCCACAACAATCTAAAACAAAAAAATTTTAAGAGTTTTATAATACTGAGTAGTATTTTTACCATTTACTAACCTTCCTAGATCTTCCACTCTCTCTATTCCTCAGTTTGGACCCAATTTTAAATACCGGTAACCTCTCGGCTGATGGTACCTGTTTTCCGTTTTTAATTTTTTTTTCAAGGCGCCGTTCAAAAATTGCACATCTAGCAAATCTTTCGGCATCTTCTCAACGGTTGGAAATTCCTTGGCTCTTCTTAAGCTGTTGTAGTTATTTTGCGTACACTGTACAAGATCTTCTCTTGACTGCGATGTACCAGAGCCGCGGGAGTATACGGTAAATTATATAGGGTCGTGCCGTGCTATGTGCAAGAGAGGCAGACGCCCCAGGCGGCACCATTTGGGGGGCGGCAAAATTGAGCCATACTGTATTGTTAAAAAAAAATCTTATTATTTTGTCTAAAATATTTCAGCGCTCATTTATTACAGTAATCTGTACAGCATATGTACAGAACAATATTATATAAATTGCAACCGTTAAGAAAGGATGGGGATAACTTTTTTCCGGACACCATTTATTAAATTGTTTTCAAATGTCAATCTGTTCAACCATCATTCTACTTTCTGCGAGGAACCTAGCGTCTATATAAGCAAGCGTTTTATTGCGTCAATATTATTACGGTATACGACTATACGCAATATAATAGTGGACTTTTTTTCTTTTCGTAAGCAATAAATGTTTACTTTAAATGTATAAAATTTAAATAAAATTTAGATGAAATCGGAAATTAAACAGATACCGGTAATCGAAAAAGAAGTTTGATTTAGATAATACCGGTGCCACATAATTTTGTGAACCGGAGCTGACTACTTAAAATGTCGAAATATGCTAATTTCGATGATAAGACGTAATGTATAGCGATTGTCATTCACAATTTACGAGTCTTTAGCCTAACTGTAACATTTGATTAACCGCTTCTTGTGCGAAAAAGAAAAAGCGGGTTTTTCTTTTCTTATCTATTAATACCGTATAATAAAGAAAGAAAGTCTGCCTACTCGCTTCTATAGTCTTCATTCATTCCACGTTGGGTAAATCATTTAAGCATTAACTTTTTTTGAATAAACGTTTATTGTAATTTTTCGACATGATCGGAAAGGTTTTAATTTTGAAGTACGAGTATAAATCGGTCGAGTGAGTCACATTGTTCCATCGAGTCTGCCAACATTATTTTATTATTCAAGCAGAGGTTTTGTATCGACGTGCGATCTAGATTGCAGCCTTTAATTTAAAAGTAGAATCAGAGAGAGAGAGAGAGAGGGGAGCCAGCTTTTTAACTCTTGTTTACAAATGCCAAATCTATTGTGGGGGGGAATAGCGATTATAATCTTGGTAAATAGCTGATTATATAAATAAGAAATGGGATAAAGTTGAATAAGATGCGAAGGGGAAGTACTGCATCGAATAAACAAACAGAGGTTAAACCGTTGCTGTATAAAGTTCTTTAAAAATATTTTTCCATGGAACATTGTCCGATATAACGAATTCAGTTTGGAAGAAATACTTTTTTTTTTTGGGAACTTGTCCTCTTTAGTTTTTTGACGGAGAATATAATTTCCTGGAGACGGATGAATAAGTTTGATGGTGGCGGTCTTTTGTATGGCGGTGTAGGGTGGGGGGGATTTTTGTTTAGGGAAAAATAGGTTTGGCTAGCAGAACTGGCGGGGTATTTAGGAAATGAAATCAGCGAACGTTACCTTTACCGAAATAACATGAAAAATTTAAATTACAGGGTAAAAATATTTTTTTTGTTACAAAAACTTTGAATGTTTTATTTAAAATAGAAAAATATTTTATAATACAGTATAGCATTTTTTTTAAAAAAAGTTTCAATACGTGCATGCAGTGTACATGTACCGGTATTCAGTTTTTTTAAAAAAAATATATTTTTGTAGTCTGATTAATAACAATAGATATTTTTCATTGCTGGGTTTTTTTATTGTTTAAATACTTATATAAATAGTGATAATATTATATCATAATATTTATTATTTGTATTACGGGGAAAATTTTAAAACAGTCAAATTGGAATTGTTTTGTTACAAGTTATTATTTTCTGAACATTATATCCGCTTGGTTACTTTGTATTGTTACCAGGCACTTCATTCTTTTCTGTTTTGATAGTGTCTAGGGTAAATGATAGTGTCTACGAAACCCATTTATTTTGCACTGTCTTTTTGGATGAAACCTCAAATTTTTTTTTATAAAAAAAAAAATTCTTGTTGAAAGTATTAAAAAGAATATACCGGTACATATTTTTAATTTATTAATTTTAATATCAGACATTGTTTAAAATAAGTCGGGGCATGTGGGTAAGAGTTAACCTCAACAACAGGGGAGCCCACAATTATCTTAATTTACCTAATAATCAGCTCAATTAGGCTTATTATAATTACATACTGTTACAGTAGAGGAAAAATTGACTAATTTTTTTTTCATCTTAAATTAGTACGCCTATTTACACCTAGTTGGTTATTTAAAAAAATTAAATAATTAAATTAAAAAATAGCTACAGTGAAGTTTTTCGTATTTGCTAGTTCTTCATTATGGTGATACATATACAGTACTGTAGTTCATATTTTAGTTTTGAATCACTTCTTTTTTTTTTTTAGGAAATAAAAAATCAACTCATTACGTAATTTGAATGAGTATAGCTATTTAGAAAGCTATTTCTCAATTCTCCCTGTAGGAGTTGTGACTGAAGAAAAAAAAACAACAATCCCCTCGGCAGTAAAAGTTTGAGTAAAGACAAAAAAAAAAAAAAAAAATTGTTTTCCCACTCGACTTTTAATTTACAAAAACTTTCTCAGTTTGAAAAAACAATCCAACCTCGATTAAGTTAGTAAATAAACGACGTATTTGGCATTGACCTTTATGACTTTTTTCTATTCTACCCCAAACACTGTGTGTATTTACTTGCAACTTTTTCCTGGCTTTTGTACGTGCCGTGTGTGAAATTTCACTTTGAGTATATTTTGCACGAAAAGATAGGACTTACGGAAAATATTGTTGTACCTTTTACCATTAAGTCGGAACAATCGCTGGAGAAAGAAAAACCTTTTCTTAAACACTTTGCTATAAATCATTACGGATTTCTAAATTGCATATTACGGTAAAAAAAGAAAGAGCGAAAATATTTAATTAAAAAATAACTTTTCAGTAGAAATAGGGCACTCCATTAAGATAATAATGAAAATTCCAAATCTAAATTTTTTTACTGCATGAAAATGATAAACCGATGTGCAAATTATTAAAAACATTGCAAGGAGGAGTTTTAATGATGGGGGCATAATTAACTTTAAAATTAATAACCTCCCAATTAAAGAAAAGCTCCCGCACATTGAAAAAAAAAATTGTTTCATTTTTTTTTGTTTGGTGAGAAATTAAAACAATTGTTGTCAAATTTTTAAATAATAATGAATAATGCAACTATTGCTTCTACGACTTTCCTGTATGAGAACCAGCATGTTAAAACTGTAAAACATTTCCTTTCTATTCAATTAAACTCAAACATTGAAGAAAAAAAAATGAAAATTTTTGTTTCATATTAATTTTTTTTAACCGTATTAAGTTTAAAATTAACTGAAAGCTATCTGAATAAAACTAGATTTTGTGATGGCAATGAGATATTCAAGTTGCATTTAAGTTCCAGATTTTTTAAATTTCTCTTCTAAAGATTTTTCAAATATGCCGTAAATAAATAATATTTCCATAAATCCTGAAAAATATAGCGCATGCATTGTTTTAGTAGAAAATTAATAATAAATGAGACGTCGTGATGAGAAGCGTGGCCAAGAGAGTGATATTGTTAATAAGCAGCAATACAAGGTAAGGGGAGTTCTAAGAGTTAAGTTCGTGTATGAGTCAGAGAAAGGTGAGTGAGCTGTACGAGTAAAGTTCTATGACGAAAACATTGAGTCTGCACTTAGGGGAATTAGAAGGGAAGGTGTGAGTGAGAGAGAGAACGAGGAATTCACATGAGAGATGGCCACATAATGAATACCCACTTTTTCACAAGTGTTTTTTTTTTTATCGGATTTTATTTATTTTTTTTACTCGTGTTCGTTTGTTAGTTAGTGAATTAATGAGAGGATGTTTATTTGCGGGATCTACGCACCAAATAGTTCGCGAGCAAAAAGCGCGAATGTTGATTTTCACAGAATTAAAATACCTCGGCATTATTATACACCTCCCATGAACTATTGCTTATACTTAATTTTACTTGAGAATTTCTTTTATAGGGTATTATTATGAAAAATTCATGTCGAATAAAACTTATTTTCCGTGTGAAATTCGTACGCATTGTAGCCTACTTATTATATTTTCAGTGTGTATAAAGTTTGTTGTGTATTAAAGCTTACATGCAACAAGTGGTCACACCTGTTGCATCGAAATTTCGAAGGCGTAACTCGGCTTACAATTTAATCGAAAGTTTGGATTCATTAAATAATATTTACATTTTTCAATACTAGCGTTTAATAAAACGCTTGGTACGCTTACTTTCTAGTTATTAAGTCATTTTAAAATACAATGCTCGCACAATAATTTATTTATATATAAAAAAAAAATAACACCTCTATTGAATGAAAACCATAAGGAAATAAGTTATCTTTGGGGGATAAAACAGTTTTCAAATTTGTTATTTCCGTGAACGTTTTTTCATACATTTAAAATTTAAAAATATTTTAATGTGATAATAATAATATGGCGGGTCAATGTTTTGGCATTAAAACGTTATTTTTTTTTAGACGCCAAGTCGAAAAGTTTCATTTAGTATTAATAATATTCGTATTTTGTGGTTTTAATAATTAAACGAAAAGTGAAAAGGAAATCAAGTAGGTACCGTATAGATTCAAAGTAATAGGTAGGCCCCCATGAGAGACTGCTGGCACCGATAATAATAGTTTTATTAACTGTTGTGTTATTTATATTCAACGTTGGGCCATAACAGCTTAACTAGTAATTAAACTGATTACAATGTCATGTTATTTTTTAATTACACTTTTAATTTCTTGATATGCCCGGTATATTGAATTTTATTATGTACATGTGCTAGAAATTGTAATCAAGTATTAGAATTTTATTTATTCTACAAAATTCCAATGTTGAGCCAAAAAATTATCATCTGTGAGTGCGCAGAATGCTACTCCACATTATATCCGTGGTCTTGAAATTGAGACCTCCATTGAAAATGGGACTTAAAATGGGTGGTCACAGTCGTGTAGTAGAGGTAGTGCACATGGAAAAATCGGAGGGACATATTTGAGGTGGTCTCGAAACTCAGGTGGTCTTGCGCAGAGGTTTTACAGTATGTACATGTAGGCTAAATTAGGTAGTACCGTAGTAAATTTTACAAAGAGATATTTATTTGAAGAATTCTAAGTTTCAAAAGCAATGAACATGAAAAATTATAAGGGTAATTAAATTAAGAGTAAAACTAATTTGCCATGAACTCAATTTTTTTTTTATTTTTAGCGAATGAGTAATTTTTTTGCGATAAATAATTAGAGAATGACTTATTTTATTATTATTATTATTTGTTTTTTTTTTTTTTTAAAAAAAGCAAGTTTTTGTTTTTGAAAATAAAGCTACCTTATTTCTAGTACATGTAATGTATTTCTCATAACAACAATAATGAGTAAAGTTTGAAAGAATTTTGTAAATCATTTTCACCCAATTCAAAGCGCAAGAGTCTCATTGTATTTACTAGATTTCACTTCCTCAATGAAATTCAGCAATGCACGTTCAGTATTAAATCGCGGTGATATTCATAAATGATCGATGACGTCAGTCGAGTCTCAATCGAAGCTATTGAACTTGAAGGTTTGGCTGGTTATAAGGCGGTGTACTATTACCGCGTCTTTTATAACGTTAGAAGAATATAATCACGCGTGAAAGTGCTCATTTTTTATCCCTTTATTATTTTTCCATTGTTAATTTGACTTTCACCTTCTCGTCTTATCCGGCATTTCACGGTTAGGTGGTCCGCCAATTTCTTCTCTCTTAAAACTTGTAAAAAAAAAAAAAAAAAGAATTAAGTACTTGGATATGCTCTGACAGTTTCAATATATTATATTAAGAGACTGTTTTTCATAACCCCGAATGTTATGACTCAGAGGTCGCGTAGAAATATGTTTACGATTCGTCAATTAAAAATAATAAATAAAAGATGAGGACATGATCTGGTCATCGTACTAAAATAATTATCACCTCTCATTCTCTCTCTTGGAGAGATCTCTTTTTTGATTTCATTCTTTCCACCACTTTGAGGGTGAAGGACAAACACTTAAAAGGGCGCATTGAAATTTAAAAGGATTTTCGTGTTGCCCTCATCAAAGAAAAAATATTACAATACGGTACTGCATACATTCATTGTACGGTATGAAAAATGCAAAATAGACTCAAGTCGTAAAAGTTGATGCAAGGACAGCTTATTTCCTGTTTCTATTCATTTACAATCCAAATGTGAGAAAATTCGCGTCTTTATCTGACATTTAGATTTACGTTTGTGTATTTCTCAGACCTACAGGTGATATTTTTCAGTGGTCATTTTTGTAAACGTATAAAAGTACTCCACACATCAGATAGGCTTACGCTACGGTAGTTCGAGATTTTAGATGGAAAGTAAAGTTTACATTTTATATTTTTTAATGAACATTTTAAGGATGCTCACCGATGAACTTCCAAGGTAAAAAAAATTTAAAGTTGTTTCAGAAATAAATTTTTTGCGCAATTTGACAAATACTGTACAGTACTGTACTAGAAAGGCAGAGTTCCGAGAACTGAAAAAGTTTGCACTTTTGGTTTCTGCTGTCCCATTCTGATCAATAGATAGGCCTACATGCATTTGTAACTGTAGACCAAGAAAAATAATTGCCCATCATTAAAATTCATATACTGTGTTTTATGATTCAAATACAATATTTTTTTTGTTTCCAAAAGTTTATTTTCAATAAATAACACATTATAAACATAAACCATTAATTTTATCTTTTATTTTATTTTCAAAATTTTTTTTTTTTAATTGAAATACTGGTATATTTTATTTTTGTATGTGGACGAATTTTATTAACTTTTTCAAACATAACTTCACGTAGGTGGTTTTTTTATAAAGATTATTTTATCCGACTCATATTTTTAACAATACCGTACAGTATTTGTAAGTTTTACCCACGAGTGAGAAAAAGGGCTACGATCTTCTGGCAGAAAGTAATAGCGCAGTAACTTATTTTCGATATTTTATATAGCATCTTATAGCAAACTTCTATTCAATTTTGGGAATTTTTAGTATGCAAATCGACGTCTGAGTGTAATTATAACTTGCATTGTCAGCTTTGTTTTTGAGGCCTTAAGCTTTCCAAGTATTTGAATAGTTCTTAAAGATTTACATTTCCGTTTAATTAAACTGTTATAAATAACGATTGTCAGTGGCAAGTTTGCATAGGAATTTATATTTAATTTTAAATAAATATTCTAGCATTTTTTTTATTTTTATGTTGAGTGCAACTGTTACTTATTTTGGGCAGCATAATGCTAATAAATGGGCTAGACCTAGAATTATTCGATAACATATTTTTGCATTTACATGTTTTACAAGTTTACAAGTTTTACACATTTACAAGTTCCAGCATTTTTTTTTATTTTTTAAAAAAACTGTTTGAATTAAATAAAAAACTTCTCTAGATACAAAATCTTCTTTGGTGGTAATAGTCAAAGCGATGAAGATATTCATGATAATAATTATTAAAAGAGTGTTTAAAATCGTTGTTCTAAAGTGGCGATTTTTTTAATCTTATACAGTATTATTATTTTGGCCAATTTTTCTTCTTCTCGCATCTAATTACTCTAAATTTTAACCGTAACCACCCTAAGGCTTTCTTGCGTTTAAATACCGGTATTTGATTACTATTTTTACCCGTTTTGATGCCGTTAGGTCAAATGCTTTTTCCATGCACGAATATCTTTTAATTTGGATTTTGACAATAGTCGTTGTTTTGATTACAAAATTGTTATCACATTTTGGCAGGTAGCTAATTGAGTTTTAATCGGCGCCATTGTTACTGATTATTAACTCGTTATTTTTTTATTTTTTACTTTTTTTTTATGTTCTTTCTTAAGTCGCTACTGTTTTTCTTGAAATGAAAGCGTTCGCTGACATGTATCGTTTGTTTAATAGTAGGTTGATTTAACTACCGGAAATATTCGTTACGATTTTTTAATGACTATAAAAAGTCTATTCGGTGTGTGTATTAGAAGTTGAATCATCTATTACGATCTAAGTTATGATTAAGATCTGAACAGGTTTTTAGATGATTAGATTCGAGGTTAGTGAGTCAAAGCCATCATCATCATCACCAAGTTCCCATGGTGAACATCAATTATCTATCATTATTATAGGAGTATATCATTATTTTTTATTAATGTTTTTTTATTGATTTTTTTTTTTTCCTGTTTTTCTTTCTTTCCTCGGATAGAAAACTTTTGTGATAGTCAGATGAAATTTAATTGGACTTCCGTGTGAGATGGATCAAAAAAGTTTCGATCAGCGAGGCGGTTCGGCTCGGTTTCAACGTACTTTATCATCTCATAAAATCATGCCAAATCTTCAGCCTGTTCCTAGTATCCGATCGAACAGTCGCGAGGTATTATTGGTCTCTCCATTCAGCCGTAGTCGTAGCCGAGTCTTCTACGCCAGCGAAGATATTCTCGTGAATTCTCAAACTGATAAACCGCCGTCGTTTAAGGTTCTTCAATCGCCTTCCGGCTCAGGAAAATTTCGCCGGAGCGGACGACGAACCGGTTCCAGTCGGAAATCACACGACTCGGGATTTTCGGATTCGGTAAATATGGGAGATCCTCGAACCGAAGTGCAAATATTAAGCCCGTCTCGAAAAGTTCACAAATGGACGTCGGCTTATCCCATCA
The DNA here is from genome assembly GCA_034692225.1 of Polydesmus complanatus. Taxonomy (NCBI): domain Eukaryota; kingdom Metazoa; phylum Arthropoda; class Diplopoda; order Polydesmida; family Polydesmidae; genus Polydesmus; species Polydesmus complanatus. Next base: position 24,325 of record JAQGAZ010000432.1, on the reverse strand, counting down.
AATCGTTTTTAAAACCCAGCGATGGGCACGGAAACGGACATTTTGCTAAATTTTCAGACGTTTTAAGTTGTTGCGGTGTTTCTCCGGCGATTTTTCTTTCCGGGGGAAAATTAAAACCCGTCGTCACAAATCAAGTGAGTGAGAATGTTGACAACGAATCCAATTCATCGTCACTAGTCGAGGCTTTTCAAGCCGGGAGTTCGAGTTTAAGAGGAACATGGCCCAGGAGAAAAAGACAACCGGATGAAAAAGCTAACGAAGAAGCATTAAACAATAATAACAAACTTTATCATTCCACCAAGTTTTCTGGACGGTTTCGAAATCGGACGAAAAAATTTGCTCCAGAATTAAATCGAAGGTTATCACAGTTTTTTTATTATTATTTTTTTTTTTATTTTAAATTTTGAATGACGTGATTTGTTATTTGAGAAAAACATAAAATTACAGTACAGTATATTGAAGTAATAAATGCAAACCAATTTAAAAGTGATCAAATTTTACACAAAGGTCTATTGACTATTTCATAAAATAATGTTAGTCACAGCTTAATTCGCCAGTCATTAATTGCATTTAATAACATTTTTTTTTATAAAAAAAAGTAAGTTGCGTGACAAGCTACTTAATTTTTTTTTTATTATTATTTATGAAGAACTTTGAAACGCTGAAACTCGCTGCAATAAATTAGAAGCTATTAAATAATGGGGATGGCAATAGACTAATCTAAAAAAATACTTATAATTGGCCTTCTATATTATGTTTTTCTCATGACTGTGACTGCTTGCTTGTGAATCATTTGCTGTAATTGCTTTGTAATTAAAATAGCCTCGTTAGATGACCAAAAAACCTATTTATTAAATTATTTAATTTTATAAATATTAAGTTTTTTTGGGCTGCATGTGAAAGTTGAATTCAAAGCCAATAATATTTTTATTTTGATGATTAATGAAAAATTAGTAAAAAAAATAAAAAAGCCAAGCAAACACATAATTTACTACTATTATATGTGCGATTGCATAGTTAAAGCAATTAAAGTTTTAATAGTTAATTAGGTAGATTGAGTTGGTGCTTGACACTAATTGAATGCTTTGTTCTCTGAATTATTGAGTAAGCGATTGTATCGATGAACTAGGTCTACTAACTTTATATTTCATTCAAGGACTTTTTTTGTGCTAAACATTTTCTTTTGTATGTTTTTAAAATGACATTAATTTATTTAAATTATATTGCAGGATAATTGCTAACTATTCGGTTCACGATTGGTTTACGAATCTTCGATTTTCCACCGAAGATGAATGCACGAGCACATTACAAAGTAAAGCAGTGGCTAGAGATATAGGCGATTTAATGGTTATGAATGCTAGAAATAGTAAAGGTAAAATATACTAATATTAAATAAAGGCTATATTCTTGTTTCATACAACTTAAATTTTTTTAGATAAAATTTTAAAAATATACGATCATTATCACAGGACAGTATCAAGGTTAAAAATAATTCAAACGTAAGTTAATACTGTAGTTAAATTATTTATGTAATGAACATTAGAATTTTTTAATTAACTTTTGGTTTTTAATTAGAAAAATTAACGACAAGCAGTTTGAAGAAATCGAAAGTTATTTGACCAAACTGTCATTAGTAGTTTTCAAATTTCTATCGGATTATAATGAATCGGAGGAAGTCGACCGCTACGCACATCCTTTCAGAGATTGTTTAATATCGTATTGTCATCAATTGAATGAGTTTTTGAAAACCAGGTATGACATTGCTTTTTTAAAGAGCTTTATATTTTTTTTGAAATAAAAATATATTAATTGTATCCTTGACAGAAATGCAACTGAATGGGAAGACAGCGAAATTAAAACTTTAGCTGAGATTCTGGAAAACATAAATAAATCATCAAACGATTTATCTAAAGCATTAATATTAGAGAATGTTAAAGTATGATCTTTCATAATTAACTTTGAGTCGATAATAAATATTAATTGTTACATGTAGGAAATAATTGACATCTTGGAAGAGCCTCCAAGTTTTCTTGCAGTTAAAGTTGCTACTTCTGTACTAAGCATTCTTGGAATTCAAGACGATAATTTAAGTCGTCTGGTCGCAGTAGTGAGTTATCGTAATCTTTTGTACAGTATTTATCAAAAAGATAATACATATTGTTTACAATTATGTTTAGGCGGGTGGTGTTCGAGTCCTGCTTACTGTTTGCATTGATCCAAAATACAAGATTATCAGAGCTAAAGCTTTACGGTCTTTGGCTACCCTTTGCTGCGTCACCGAAAGCATTTGTGAACTGGAACAGGTGAATGAATTTTTAAAAATAATATTCTAGTTGATTACTAAATTTAAAATTTCTTACATATCGTTTTGTTTTTATTTATTCAGTCCGGAGGCGTTGAATGTGTGACAGAAATTTTAGCTGACAATTCTTCATCTGAAGAAGAAAAATGTGAAGCAGCTGGAGTTATTGCTCAAATTACTTCTCCATCTTTGGATTACAACCACAGTATTGAAGGATTAACTGAAAATATCCCCTGTTTAATTAGATCCTTAACAGGTAGGATCGTAATTTAATTGTAAATCGTACCAAATTATTAATGTTCTTTTATTTATCAAATTTATAAATAGAATTAGCAAAATTTACAGCATCAGGAGATAGTTTTCTCTTATCTACAGCAGCAATTGGAAATCTTTCATTTTTTGCCAAACAAACATCAGTGCATCTGCTGAAGTATAATACATTGAAAGTTTTAATTGCAGCTTGTCTAAGAAATCATCAAAAATGTTCTTCAATCTTCGCTAAAGATCAGGTACTTTTTACTTAATTTAATTATTTTTTTAAAAATTTTATTTGAACAAACTTAAAATAGGTTGCTACCGTATTGGTCAATATGGCTAGCATATCTGAGGGACGTGGAGAAATAATTGGAAATAGGGGACTCGAACTTTTACTACGCTTTCTTCATCTAACTTCTCATTCATCCTTCTCGAAAACGGAAATTTCTGCACTCGAACGAGTGCAACAGAAGTCGGCCATTTCAATATCAAGATTGTGCACAAAACCATCCGTAGCCGAACGCATAGTAGAGCTAAATGGTAGGCCTACGCTTTATTGAATTATTATAAATGTGTATATGCATGTATTTAATTTATGCGCGATTCGAAACTTTTTCTAGGTGTGGAAAGACTTATAGAAATGTGCAAAAACAAGGATGCAAGAAACGGGAGCGATGCTGTTTTGGTTGCATGCTTAGTATGTATTAGGACATGTAATTTTAAATTAAAACGTAAAAGTTAATATCGGTACATAATTTATTTCAGGCGGTTGTCAGAAAGATTGCAGCAGCTTGTGGATATCAAAGATTCAAAGATTTGAATGCAATGGAATTAGTAGAACCGAGGCTTTTAGATTCGTTTCTTATTTATTCAGCGAAACAAGAAAGTTACGTGTAAATTACAGCATGTAAATACTGTAGAGTGAAATTGTAACGAGAAGGCACACAAAAGCGTAGTGACTAAATTAGAGCTATGCTACACATTTTGTTTATATACTTAAATTTTAATTTTATAGAATTGTAATAGAATCAAATAATTATAGATTATTATCGCAATCTTTTATACTTCAATGTGACTTAATTTTAAATATAAATATTAAATATTTGATTTAACAAATTATTATATCGTCATCCAAAATTTTAATACTGTAGGCTAATTTTAAAACTCAAGTGATGAAATTTCAATAATAATAATTTTCTAATTGCTTTATAAAGCTAATTAAAATTTTTATTTGGTGTTATATGCCATGATGGAATGTTATATCATAGATAACACCGATAAAATATTTTAATTCAAAAATTTGCATGTAAAGTTGAATGACTTGAGGTAAATAGTCATCACTAGGTGGCGTCAGAACGGTTGCTATTTATAAACCAGATGATCTTTAACGGCGACACTTCCGGGTGTTGACGCAACGTTTTAATCAAGTACAGAAAATTAAAGGTAAAATATATTTTTTGTATTTAATAAATAATATAATTTAAAAAATTTGCAATAAGAGTTGAGTGTAATATTAGAACGATTTATTTATTAAAATATTACTGTACATTGAAAACACTTGCGCATGCGCATCACATGATCCCGGTTCTTTTTCTGGAAAGTGCGGCTGACATCTTCAACCGGTAGAGCGCATTTTATCATTTCTCGAATAATATTTATACTGTAACTATTATTGTATAAAATTATCAACTTGAAATCACCAAAATGCAGAGATAATAACAGATAGAGCCACATATAGAGCGTAAAGAAAGGTAAGCTAACCTAATAATTTATTATTTAAAATGAAAATACATCGCCCATTGTGAGGCGTATCGATTTGCGCGGTAATGTACTGTAGTGATGAAAAAACGTGGCGACTTGATGGACGCCGGTTGTGCGCCACATTCGCCCGCCTATTTTATTTCCTATTTAACGGGCTTTCTCAGTCTGTAAATAGAAAAAAAAATTAAGCGTTAAAGTTTTATATTTAGAAAGGGATTACAAATAGAGTAACGGTGATATATTAGAAGGAAAAAAAAAAAAAAAAAACGAACAGGATGCTTGTTGTGCGGGGAAAGCTTGTTTTAGGCTAAAGTCTCCTACCCGATAAGGGTTCGTTCATAAACGCTGGAGTAAACGACGAGTTACGAGCGTCACACACACGTGGGAGAACGCAAAAATGTAAACAAAATTAGGTAGCTGAAAAACCGTTAGGCGTTCTGAAATTTTAATTAACTATAAATAATTTATGAACGTTAATATATATGTTTTTTTAAAAATGTTGTCGTGTTGAATGTAAATCTTTATAAATGATTTATTTTTCGTCGAGAAAGTATTTTATGACCTAATTCTAGCCTTGACACAAATCTTTTTTTTTTTCTCTTTTTTCCGAAATCGATTTTCGGGGTATTAATTTATTAGCAAATATAATATTTTAAATCCATAGATGATGCCGAATTTTTTTAAATAGTCTCTTAAAATACCGTTTTTCTGGCACAGCTGACTCGGGTTTTTAATAGCAGCGCTATTTTAATACGCGCGGCTTTATTAACGCACATTCCTATTTTTTTTTTAAACAACTAATTCTAGTTTTTTTTTTATTTGCGTAGATCCCTTTTTTATTATCGGAACTTTTTTTTTTTACGAGCATTATAAAATTTCCAGTTGCAGTTTGAACCTCGAACAAAAATTATTTATGGCTTTTAATGTTTGGTACTTTACATAATATTTTTCCTCTTTTTCATTTCGAAAACAACTTTTATAATAATTATTAATCTCCATCTACTGTAATTTAATAAACGCGCATTAATTTTGTTAAAGACCTACCGCTATTTACGTTTTATTATTATTCAGTTATTAATAATGCAAAATGTCATTTTGGCTTATAAATCAATTTTATTTCGTTAAAATATTATTGACATCGAATTCTAAAAATATCATTTAAATAATAGCTGTTTGAACACTGCATAGTTATCAGTATTTTTCTGAGATGTTGACGTGTAATAAATACTGAATTGAATTATCTATCGATGGAGGCTGGCGATAATTGGCGCTTGTTGATTGTGGTAGCAGTACGTGTACAGTAGTTGCTCGACCATAATTGAAAAATAATGTTGCTAGTGTGAAAGTATTGAACGAAATAAGAGCTTGTGAAAATCGAAATCGGGCGAGATGATATCACACACAAAAACGTAATTTTTGACCGTAAACAACACGAATTTAACCTTGAATTTGAGATATTTCAATGTCAGATTTTCGCAACGTTAATTTGTTTCTCATTTTTTGTGAGGGGCCGGTTTTTTTTTTTTTTTTTGTTATTTTTCTTCTCTTAGGATCAATTATTCCGCGTCCGTTTTTGAATAGCCTGTACAGTAATAATCATTGTGGTATTGAAACTCAACGTTAATAGGCAGAGGGGGTGGTAACTTGGTAGGTGGAGTTCACTTTTGATAACAACTCGATTATCTTTCCACAAAAGATACCGAATGGAAAATTATAATGCTTCACATTGTGACGAAATGGAAATGACCGTGTTTTTTTTTTTTTTTTTGGTTTTTTTTTTAAATAAAGTTCTTTTTTCTTTCTTTCTTCAAGTTCGTTGAAAAATTTTAAACTTTTTTTTAAAAAAGAATGGTAAATTTTGAACTGGTAATAAAATTTGTTACAGTAGGATAATATTGAGTCGAATTGAAAAGCAGTCAACGAATCGAGCGAAACGCGCGCCCACTTTTATTACCTATAGTCAATAAACGTTTTTTTTTTTTTTTTTACTAACTAGTTAAAGGAAGCGTTGCGTGACACAGCGAAATATCAAAATTTTAGAAATGTTATAATTAAAATTAATTGAAAACTTTATCTTTTACCATTTATTTTAATTATTTTAGTTTTGATAATGGGTAACATTTATTTTGATTTTTCGTGCAGAAATTATGAGTTTTAGTTTAAAACTTTTTTTGTTACCGGTATTTTTTATAGTAGTGAAAATAAAAGGCATTAAAATGCGATGGAATTTTAATCGCAAGGAATGCATTGTGCATTAATGTTTTGAGGCGTATTACGAAAAAAAAAAAAAAAAATGACTAGACCGGTAAAAAATGGTACAGTAATACAGTAGGCTTAGGCTATATCATGCCCAGTAAATTTCGTTAATTTTAAATTGGAATTTGTTATTGTTGAATATACCATGGTAAAAATGATAGTTGCAAAGTAAAGATGCTTTTCTTATCGAGATTAAAATTAATTTCGACAAAAAAGATTTAGTAAAACTTATTTCTAAATTAAAACAAATTTTGCATGCGAAGATGCATTAATTTGTCTACTTCTTTTTTTAATCTTAAATAAACGCCTGTGTTTCCACAGGAATTTTTTTAACTTAAATAAATCAACATAAACTTGATTTTGATGATCATCTGATTGGATTTTTTTTTAAATATTGAAATTGATAATGAAATATATTAATTGGTAGATGTGAAGAAATGTTGGGGGTGGGATGAAACAAGTGGGTGATTTTTTTTCTTCTTCTCAATATGTACCACTGGCATTTTTCAGGCAGCTGGTTTGAAAGTCAGCAAATTGTCCTTCAGACTGTATGAATGTCAGGTAAACTCGTAATTTCAAAATTTACGATATCGTTATTAATTGTCATAATTATTGAGTAACCTTTGAAAATGTTATAACATTTTATGGATTAAAATATTATAAGGTAGTGAATCAGCTGATCTTCTGAAGGCTTCTGTCATTTCCCTCCTTTCGTAATTCTACGACAAGTACTTAGTGTCATCCGATTATTTCATTATTTGCTTAACTATGCTGAGCATTTTTTAATGTTGTTTTTTGAAGAAGAGTAGGCTAATAATTGCGGAAGGTGTTTGCGATCGATTGCCATTTTACGTGTGGATCAAGATTTTGGTGACGCCGTAAGCCGCTTGCGTTTTGCGTCAGAAAAGTCTTCGCAGCAGATCTTGACGTTGTAGGCTTATTCTGAATAGTTACCTTAATTTTGGTGCGGTGGCTAATTAGAGCCAATCCCACAGACTTCGTTCAATTCCATTTTTTTAAACGTTAATTGTAAGCGATTCGATTACAAAGTTTATTCATTAATAGTTTTTTTCGTTAAATTTTATGATGTAGGCCTGGTAGGAGTGTACGCGACAAGTGCGATACATGTACTTTTTATTAATTTGTTATTATTGTAAAATAAGTGGAGTTATGGAAATTTTGAAAAATGGTGGTCTATGGGTTAATTAGCCTACATAATGGAAAGTTAGGGAGAATAATACGTTGTCGTTTTGGCGAAGGCTTGTAAATGACGCAATTAGAAGAGCGTTATGTATCATCGGTGAAAACGCGTGACAATTACTCGTTGTTATTGCACATAGCGTAACGAGTATTAGTTATAATATTAAACTTAATTGACACGTGTGAGACATAATAGTATCGGTCGTGAAATTAACTACGTGCGAAGCCAGTTTAATCGGCGGATTAAAATTGTAATGACGATATTATAAATAATGCATTAGAAATTAATTTCTTCGAAGTTGGAATTATTTCTAACTGATTTTCGTCATCGCTTTTTTTTCTTCAAAAATTTTAATAGTTGACTTAATCATTTAAAATAACGGGATTTGACGGGCAATTAGAAAAAGTATAAATTACAGTTTTTGTAATGATTTATTAGAGGTTATGATAAAAGTTGGTATTTTGAGCGTCGGGTGATTGACTGTATAGAAAAGGTTAGCTCTCTGATTGGTCGGTTTCGAAGGTGTTTATGCGGCGATTTATTTTTTTTTTTTTAAAAAGTACCGGTATGTAGATGGCCTCAAAATAATGTTTGCATATAAACTAATCAGTTATTCATAATCGACTATGTTTATTTCGTTCGCCTTGTCATTTCTTGCTATTAATTATGGGCCTGCTAGTTATTAACAAAAAAATAAAAGAATACTAGTACATAAAATAAGTTTTAAAAAAGTAATTACAATATACAAAAGCTGTTCTCAACTTTGGCTTACGTGCTAAACGTAATACTCATTTGTGTTTGCTATTATTATTATGCACGGTCAATCATAAGTATGCCCGTGAGAATATACCGGGTGTCCGAAATGTTGATATACCGGTACAACCTCTGTCGGCTATTTAAATAAAAACTAGAAAAGATAAAAACTTAAAAATGGTGTCGTTTTACAGAGAAGCTCAGAAAGTTTCTTCTATAAAAAAATAATTGTTTTGTTAATTTAAAAAATATAAAAAAAAGTTAAAATTCTAAAAATTACGTTTTTTAGAAATAAAATTTCCCATGATAAATTTTTTTCAGAGAATATTAAAAATATTTTTTTTTAAAAAAAAAAAGTTGATTTTTTAGTAAATTATTCCAAAATCAATAATGTTTTAATATTATGCATTTTTAAAAATAATTATGTGCGTTTAAAATTATGTAAGTAAATGAATGCGGTTGATGCATCATTCTGAGATTATTGAATTTTAGAAGCCAAGTGAGACACACATGGTTCGACTAAAATTTAGTAAGTTGTATTGTAACTTTTCGGACACCCGGTACCACCTACCGTATTTTAATTGCGCGCATTTTAATTAAGTAAACGATTTTAGACCAACTACTTACGACACAATTCCTGAAATTTGATGTGAAAAAAATGATGGTTATATACGAGCAATTCTGAAAACATTTGAACTTCCTGGAAGTTAGAAGTTGCTCAATATTTATTCTTTATATTTCGTTGTTCTCCTCTGATCATCTAATTTCATTTCATCTTCATTTTAAACTGATTTTAGTTTGTTAAAACTCGTGACTAGGGACAACAAACAAAAGCGACGAATTTATTATCTCGTATTTTGAGTCGTTTGGACTTGTTCTAGAAAGGTGGTTTTATTGATGTTTGAGGGAATTTAATCTAGTTTAGCAAAATTTCTTTCGTTGCAAGCGAAACTTTAGATCAAGCTTTAGTAGTTTAGACTGTTAATCTCGATTAAGAAATCTGATGAGAATGAAAGTACCGGTAGTTTCTTAATGCGGAAAACATTGTTTTAACTTTATTTAATAAAAACTGCGTTATCAAATCTAATTATTTATCTTTAATAAGGAAAGCTTATTAATCAAAATAATTGAATAACAAGTTCAATTAGTAAAATTTTTTTTTTGTTAGATTTAGGTTGGATTATTTAGGCTAGTTTATTACGCTTAAGTAAACAAAATTTATTTTGTCTGCAAGTTAATTGTTGCATAGTAATTACTGCATTAATGAAAGCGATAAAATCACTTTTTTTTTTTTGAAAACCATATGGCATGCATTCTTTGATTTCTGTTACACATTCCTACATCATTGCGTGAGCTATAGCGAAATGTTATAAGCGGCTAATACGTATTAACCGAAAAATAAAGTTGTTATTCTGGTTTGTTATAACTTTTTTTCTCCCTTTTTTGGGGAGGGGGAGGGGGGGGAATGTGGAAAAATATTTCAAATTTTTTTTTTTTTAATGAAAAACGATTTGGTTGAAAATCGGGATTTAGCCACGGCCAATGAGAAGGCTGGATGAAAGTGTGATATAATTTAATTTGCGAAACGGAGTCAGAGAGGGAGGTTGTTTGCGAGGGGTGTTAATCGTGACTTAATTTGGTCAATCAGGTTCAATGTGTGTTCGAATTTCTCTTTACGAAACTGGTTGTCGGGGAAAGAACGAACGGCTTTTCAGGAACGGATCATTCACGCCTAAGCGCTCATCTTAACCAAAATCTCCTTTTTCTTCTATTCAAATATTGACTTCTCACATACCGTTCCAATAATTATTATATAAGTCAGTTGACGGGGAAGCACCTATTGTCATTATTAAATTTTGAGCAGAGCTGATCTACTTGTTCCGATTGACGACAGAAAAATATTTTAAGGTATTTATTAAATATTTTTTAAAACAATTTAATAAAATGGAAATTATCGCAATTATTTTTTTCTGTTTTGTGATAAGCGATATTAATGGCTGGTTATGTCGAGATTTGCTAATTTTGAAACGCTGTTAACTAATTAGTTGAATTAAACTAAGGTAACTAATTAGTTAAGTCGTTCAGGTGGCCATTCTCGTGACACAATTCAGGTTATTCAGTCAAGGTTGGTGATCATTCAATTGACGAAAACGAACGTGTTTTTTTTTTCTTTGCTCTCAATCTCATTTCCAACCCTATGGTGTATACTCATTCCGAGTACGTTTTTATAGGGCACCGAATAAACTGCCCCGAATTAACCATTTCCCACTGCGCTAGAAAGCGTAACGTGGAAAATACTATTGATTTGTTAGCGGAAATCATGCATATTTAAACGCGACGAAAACATTTTCTTCAATATAAAAGTTCAATACCGGTACTGTGTTTTATTTAATTTTTATGATTATTACCACCATTCGTTTTTAGTCAATTCAAAACATATTAACAAACATCAAAAAGAATTCCCAAAAACACCCAACTCTCATTTTCCCATTAGTCTCACCAAGAAGTACCTGCCATCTACCAACCTCTGCGCTCCTAAGTGTTTTATCAAAATAAATAAAATATGATGGGTAAATACTGGTACAAATAAAATTCTAGCTTTGATTTGGCATAACTCACATGATGAATTTAGGATTTCTTTTTTTAAATAAAAAATAAAGTAACAATTGAGTTTTAAAAGATTTTGTCATTTTTTACAAGGGATTACATAAAGCCCCTTGCAATCATCCCTATCGGCATTACGTGTTTGCGTTGCTTGAACCAGAAACTTCCTTTCCAACGTAGGTTAGGCGCATGCGAATTAGGCAGGCCTAGACTTTTGCTGCTAGATTTTGTGGCTCAAGTCTTAATTTAACGTTTTGGTGGCAACGAAAGTGGTTTTAATGATCGAGATTTTAAACTTTTTAAAGTAAGATTTAATAAAATCACTTCCTACGTTGATTTAGTCTTATTGTTTAATAACTTGAGGTAAGCATAAAATTACTTAAGGAAAACCACAGGGGGTAGATTAAATAAAATTTAATAAAATCTTTTAACGGCACTGAAATATTCCCAGCTTTAGAAGAAGGTTGAATTGGGGTTTTTTTTTAACGTTTTGTTAAATTACTTTCGTTAAAATGTAATTTAAGACAATCATACAGTACTTTAATTTTATCACACTAAAAAACAAAAGTTATTGAAACACGTTTTCTTTAATAATTGAATGTCAAATTCTAAATGGGGTAAACCCTTTTCAAAATAATTTAGCAATTCAAGTCCAATCTTAGAAAAAGAAAATCGAATGGAAATGTTTTTTTTTTCTTTAAATGTGATTTTTATCTTATTACAGTCTTAGTAAAAAATGGTAGACATAGACAAATAAAAATATAATTATTTATTGCATTTATTATTACCCGGTATTATTTTTTGTTGACAAATTACGGACTACTTTGAAATTTTTAGATTGTTTTTGTATCTAAAAATGGAAGCAATTTAATGGATAATTACTGTATTAGAAATATATTTAACTGCATTTAGAAATCTAATTACATGTATTAGATTTATAGCGATAAATATCTCTATAAAAATTATTTGCGTAAATGGGTTTCGAAAATTTTATAATTGTGTTAAAGTTGAGAAATTTTTAGCTTTATTTTAATAATAATTGCAATTACTTTTCCCAAATAGTTTTTTGTTTTGAATTTTAATATATATAATTGAAAAAAAAAAATGCAATCACTTTTATAATATGAAATAGAATTTTTTTTTTTTTTGGATGGTATTTACAGATGCTGGAATTTATTCATGGCAAACGCGTTTAAGCAAATCATTTGGCGAAAAGTTTATCTGGGGTTTGTTTTTAACTGTTTATTTAACCTTGAGTATTTTTTGCGTGTCGGATAGCCCATTGAACACCTCAACATGTAGGTTTGACGGTTTTGAATTGGCGGAGAGTATAAATATCAAAGTTTGGCCGAGCTGTCAAAGTGTGGCGGCTGTGGATAAACTGGGTTTATTCGAAGGTTGGGAATTCTCAGGGTTAGAAGGCGTTCGTTTCACGCGAAGCGACCGAGCCTCGACCCTCAAACTATTCAATCGCAACCACGCTATCAAATACCAATCTCGATCGAATTGTTGGGTAGGTGGGAGGGGGGTCAACTTTGCAAGAAATTAATTAGCTACGGCGCCGCCAAAATGAATAAAAAAGTTTTCGCAGATAAGTTGTAAAAAAAAAAAAGCTGATTTTGATTTTTATTTTGATGTTAATTTATACGTCGTTTCCATCAGAAGATCTCATTTTATTCTGAATCCGTTTGTTACAGCACAGTATACGCCTTGATTTCGGTATTAAAGATTATTATATAAGCTTACAGGTTGGGGAGGAAAATCAGGTGAAGATGGTGCAGACATGTGCCCATCTTTTTTTAAAATTTCTTTTGAAGTTTCTTGTTCTAAAAAGTCGTTCTTACTTAATTCTGGTTTGTGGAAATTTAATTTCGTAAATAGAACCTCTCTTGGGGCCGGTAGAATTTTAAATTTCTATTTAGAAATGATTCTTCAATATTATACAGACGTTTTGTTTTTAATGCTCTTAAAAATCTACAAAAGCGTAGGCCCACTTGATTTTCAAGGCAAAGCTTGTATCTCGAGATTTTTAAATAATGTACTAGAACAAAAACAGTAATAACCCATAGAACCATTAAGTGAAATAATGGATATTTAGGTTTTTGTACTCTTGGGATTTTAACTTTTGGGGATTATCTAAATTTCTATTGTTAACGGAGTTACCGTACATTCTTGTCGTATTAGCCAAATCTGCTTAAATGTATTTAATCCGATAAGCCAAAAATTGTATGTCACTCTAGGGAATATTCAGTATGCCGTAGACAGTGTAGAATAAAGGAAGTGACAACGCTTGTATAAAATTATAACTACCGTATTCCGTTATTCTATTACGGTATTATTAGTTTTACTGGTGAGATTTATTGTTTATAACATAAGTTTATGCAGTGCTGATCTGGATTTGTAAACTTTAGCTCGTCAGCTGCATATACTTAGGCCTACATATTATACTGTACATTACTACATAAAATTGGACTAGTATTATAGTTATGTTAATGCAAATTAAAATAATTGTGATCACAGAAGATCACATCACCAGAAGATTCAATTTTATTTAAGTCTCGTTTTACTTTAATCAGGGTTTGTTGTGTGACTAAATCTATTTTATTTTGTGGCTACCAAAATATATTAAATTAAAAACAGACAAATTTTGTTTTATATTAAAATGTTGGAAGTTATTTTGGAAAATGCACGTTGGCTAAGTTTTTAAGGAAAAAAAAAAAAACGTCGAAATCGACAGTCTTATTAACTTAATCTTGTTTGTGTAAATTAATATTATAATCTACTTTGAAAAAAAAAAATCTCTAACTCAAGATCTAAATCTAGATTTAGAAATGTTGGTAGCAACGTATTATTACCGTAATTTGCGTGCATGAAATGAATCATCATCACAGGCGTAGAATGCGGAGAGAGCATGGAACCGTCAGGTTCATTCACTAGGGGAGCATAATTATTTAAGCTTGTTATTGCTTTGAATTTTAAACATACGGTATTATTACACACACACAAAATTATGTTCTCCTAAAATTAATGTCTATTATAACATTTCTCCTTCATTATTTAGCAACTCGTCAAACAATTTATTGTTCTAGGCGGATCTTTGAAGGGCCAAGAGCCTTTCTCATTTTCAAGGAATTGGAGAGATGAAAAATGGTTTTTTTCCCCCTTTCTTTTTATCACTTTTTTTAAGCATAATTTTAACATGCCTCAGGTTATTTTTTAACAAGCAGCCGGTATTTGTAGTTGGAACACCTTAATAAACTTTTACTTAGATAAATTATTATTGCCTGCTATTCAAATACGAGTAATTACAAGAGATAAATTTTATTAAAATTTCTGAGAATATTATTAATGTACTGCTGTGTAAAGTACCGGATAATTACAACAATTCAAGTTCAAATTAGGGTAATTAAAGATTTATTGAACTTGTAATTATTCAATTAGTTAGAGAAAACGATGATAAATAAGGGCGAGGGAATATTTTTTGGGGGAAGGGTTGTAGTGTTTGTTATTGTTTTTGTTTTGAAGTGAGGTTGAAGGCCTAGTTCACAGTTTGGCCGATCCCACGACGAGCGGTTGCGGCGGCGATGTATAAGGGTCGGGCGTCAGGCGGCCGTGAGCTAGTGATGTAAACGCCGAAATGATTGACAGCACGTAAACAGTTGGCACAATAAATTAATAAATTCAGATAGGAAGGTTAATTAATGCGCATCCGATTAACTCGAATTCCTTGATCAATTGATTGAATGAAAAATAAAAATTTCACTCGCATATTTTCTTACCATTTTTGATATATGGACAAGATAAGGGTTTTTTTTTATTGTTTTGAATGAAAAGATTTTTTTTCCGTTGGTATGTTTAGAGTTGACTCAACCAATAAATTAATTAGTTAATTTAATCTTTTTGGAAGGTCTTTTTTTTTAATTTATTTATTTATTTTTTTCTTATTCTCATTCCTGTCGATGCAAGTTTTGTGATTTATGAGTTGTATAATTTTTTAATGAATCGTAAAATCGTGTTTAAATTGTTAAGCATTATCGCGATTTCCTTGCGGGTAAAAACTTATTTGTTTTTATTTAAATTTAATTATTTAGTATTATTTTTTTACTGGGATTTTTTATTTTAAAAAATCAGTGTTGCCAAATAATATTTTCAAACTAAGTCGGATAATTAAGATTAGCGAATATAAAGAATATTATCCTTGGGACCAACTCAGATACGTTTAATGGTTGAAGATTTTAACTGTACTTTGCTTTGAAACAATTTTCAATCAATATAAATAGTTTCACATTGGTGGAATCCACCTTCTGCCAAACATTTTCCTGTAAAATATGATTCGCGTTTTTTTTTTTTTTTTTTAAAAAAAAAAAAAAGGTAGCTTACTGCATTACTAAAAAAACAGATTTAATTAATATCGACGAGCATTTGTGAATTTTAGCGTGAAATTTATCCATCTTATTTAGTATTATTATTTTATATTTTTTGGTCAGTGATGGTGGTCGAAAAAATGCATAGTAAACATGAATCCATTTCCACTCGAACGACTCTAAAAGTGCGTGATTAATGACGTGAGACTCTTGAATGACCGTTTGCTTACTACATTGTACAGTAACACCATACTTGTTTGTTTTTTTCGTCCATTTTTAACTCGTCTCTCCTCTTTTCCCCCCTCTCGAACATGTACGTGATTCTTAATGTTCATCAGCCAAAGATTTTTTGGCTTTTCTTACCAAAAGTAGTTCAAGGTGAACTAAAATTTATTTGCAGCCATCAAAAGCTTCTTTCATCCCGTTACAAAGCGCTTTTTTCTAAGCCGGTACCTGCTAAACAAGTTGATTCTCTAGCCTACCACCTACATGTGCGCTTCATTACTAGATCAGGGAGATTGGGGTGCTTGTCTGGAAAAATTTGCGTTTGTCGATAAAAGCCTGAAAATTATGATTGATGTTGGTGATGCAGTAGATGACGGTTACAGATAAAGAAAAGCGCATGTCGAAGGTTGAATTAATGGAATGGAAAGATGTTAACATACGAATGTATGCTAATTTAATTATTGTTATTTTTAATTTTACCATAATAAAAAAAGGCACATTTTTGTCTTTTACTTATTTTATTAATAGTGTTTCAAATTTCCATGACGCATTGTAAATAAGCTTTATGGCAGTATCAGAGAGAGATGTATACATGTACCATAATTATTTTTATTAGATAACTTATCTCGTTACAGTATCTGTAAAGTAATTCCACTAATATTATTTACGGTACTATAAACAGCGAAAAGGATACGTCGTTTATCTTAAGATTTTGTTATTGGAGTGAAAATGTAGCGCAAATTTTAAGTCGAATTAAATATTTTGCTCCTACGTTAGCTTTTGCCACATAGTAAGCCTACCGGAATGTTCCGCTCACGCGGAATATTCGTGCGCGAGCTTATTTTGTGTAACGCTAAGTTCAAGTTAAGGATGGATACGAAGTATTATGTGCTTAATTTTTAACTAATTTGATACCGTATTGTTATTAAAAATTTTTAATCAATATTCAGAGAGTCGAGCGGCATTAAAAGAGCATCACTATTGATAAGTTTTATTTATTTATTTATTTATTTTTTTGCTACTTTTTTCACTTAGAAAAAGTCGTTTGAAACTTAAATGTTCCGGTACGCGTCTAATCAGTAATTTTATTATGAATTAATAAAAATTTGAGTTTTGAAAGTTACTGTTTTACAATTCGAGATTTTATTATGATCTCTTCATGATTGTTTTTTTTTAGGGGGGGGGGGGGGGGGGCAATTAAAAATAGGTTTCTTAATTAGTAACAATATATTATTTGTTTTTCTCCTCTTGATAGTTTGAAAAGCTTTTTAGTATTTTTCGAGTTCCCCTTTCACAAAATTAATGATCGCCGTAACAACGTCTTAGCCGTAACCTTGCCAAACCGCTCTTAATTCTTATTTATTACGGTACTTTTTTTTTTTTATTTTGAAGGAGTGTTTGATTTCTCCGGTTTGTGCTTGGCGAGAAATACCTGGTACAGTAAATCCTCAAAATGGAAATCGTAAATTTTGGCATACTGTTTTTAAACGAGAAATAGGAGCAGGTGTATTTCAGTATACCTCTGATATTAGTTATTTTTATGGTTTTTCTAAATTTAATTTAAACGATTTCAATAAGTTTAATAAAATTAATGTTTTTTATTATTGTTATTACAATGCGTTTATTTAGCTAACAGCTTAAGTGTTTGATAAGTATCGTTATTCATTTGAAGGAAAAACACAACACTTGTGTTTGTATCTACCAACTGTAAATATAAACAAAATAATATTTATTAATTTTCAAAAAAAAAAAAATGTTTTTTCCCAACACGGTATCTTTTCTCACGTTTTTATTATCAGTTTAACTTTCCCATTTAAGTGTCCTATTTATTTATTTTTTTTTTCTTTTTCTCCTTTGCCTTATCTTTTTTTTCTCCCAAGTTTCTTCAACTTTCCGTTGTTTTTAGCCTTCGATTTGTGCGCAGACGCGTTAAAAGTGTCATCTCATCATTTGCATACGCTCTTTAGTTGGAATTTTTTGTATGTTTTTGAACGTCATACGTAGTTCAAGGCGCAATACCAAAAGCAGGAAATTTTTACTGACGAGTTTTTTACTAATTCAATATTATAATATGTAGGGGGAAAATGGCTGGCGAAACGCCTCCACATGCGCCGGATAAATTTTATTAATTATATATCAACAGTAATTTTTGTTTTCTTCCGAACTTATCACCTTGAAACAATCGTCTCGCAAGGTTTTGCAGAATACGTCATCGGATGAACGTGCTATTACAGTGGATACAGTCCTATAATCATAACGGGAACGCTGCAATCACGTGCACTTAGCACGTTCTGCTCACTCGAGAGTTCTGAGACTCGGGGATTACAGGAACTTGATATATCACTTAAGTTTAATTGGCGAGCGTGTTTTTTTTTTAATGTTTATTTATGGTTTTCTAATTGCTTATTTCGTAATAAACTAGAAAATTAGCAGCTATTAGTTGATTGAAGAGTTCAATAGAAATTTCTTATAATAGCACTTTAGAAGTAATTAACAAATGGATTTTGATCTCTTGCTTTAATTAGATATCAATTAATCTTCTTTTATTATTTAATTTTTTTAATATTAATTTTCATCTTTTATTATAGTTTAATTTATTTTTTTTTTAAAAAGAGATAAAATTTTTTCATGAAAGGGTTATATTCACAGATCCATAAATTCTTTAAATTTATTTTTTTGTTAAAATAGATTTAAATGTAATGAGAATTCTTGAGCTTTTGTTAATAATTATGGAATAAATTAGTTAAATTTCATACGGTACTTAGAACTCTAAACAAAGCAAAATTTTGGTTTTCTCTTAGAATGACCGTTTTGGATCATTTTTGTTTTGCTGAAGTACGATTTGATAGTACGCGCTTAACGTGAATTCTAATACGTGAACGGTATTAAAATGTATTCAGTTTTATTATTATTATTTTGTCAATTTTTTTGTGGTGTCGAGTGAGTCAATTTTCGCTAGGTATTTTGAGGAATGAAACTTGCGCAAATGGAGGATTTACTGTTTTATATGAGATAATACTCATTTAATCACTTTTATTCATTTATGGTGCTGATTTACGCAATAGAAAATGCTTTTGTTTTGTTTGTGAACGAAATTTAATTCATGCTTGCTATAGACATAGTAACCGTTGCGTTATAGTCGTGCATTTCGTTATAACGATTAAATATTTCGTAAAGAGTTAGTATATTGACAATGATAATAATCCGTGGTTTAGTTCATGTTGTTTAATGCTAATGCCAAATCTTTTTGTTTGAGATAAAAAGAAGTGATCGTAGATAGCGTTGTTTGGCTTTCTTTTGCTTTCTTACTCTTCGTGTTTACATAACTTTCATTATTTAATGATAACTGAAATTTTACACCTTTATTTTTTTTCTATATAATATCAGCAAACCAGTTGGTTGTGATAAAAATGACACGTATTTACGCGACTATCATGAAAACCAAGTGAAATTTAGAACGAATCTTTGTGAATGAAGGTTAATACCATAACCGCGAAGTTGATGTAAAACAAATACCACTGCTTGCCAGTTTTAAGAGTAAATATTTACGTAATTTGGCAATGGAAATCCGTTTGCTATTAGTTGGTGGTAGGGCCATTAATTGATGTTACCGAAGGGTTTATTTAAAAAAAATATTATATATAGTGGGAGCATGCGTCACGCACGATAGATCATAGATGTATGCGTGTGGGGTGGCCTTGCAACAATATTATAAATTTAAATGATTGGGCGCAGCGCTACTAATATTCGATTGGCAGTCGTAAACACGGCTAACCACCATGTTCATCATCGCTGATAATGCTAATTTGCTGGGGAAGTAACAATGCGGGAAGGTGAAAAATAATAATTAGATATATCGTGCCATCTCTTGGATAATAAAATTATTACGGAAGATGATGTAAAATCTATTCATATGGGTTGGTTAATTAATTTAATTAAAATTAGGCACCTAAAAAAAATGATAAATATTGCGAGGATTTTCACTTTAGAATTTAAATAAACTTACCGGTAAATAGATTTTTGGCTTTTAAATATTGAAATGGAGCATTATATTGCGGTGGAGTTAGTTGAAAATAATGGAATTTTGAAATTTGTAAATTAAATGGTGTATTATGATAGGCCACTAATTAAAATAGATTGCGAAGGTTTTCCCAAATGGGGTTCGTGACGTTCTATAAATGAAATATTAAAAGTTTTGAATAACTGATTGGCGCAATTCGTATTGATCAGCGTGACCATACTAATTGATTGAATATACAGTATTGGAATGTGACCATTGGTGATAGTGTGGTCTAATTCCTTTGAAAACTAGTGATTCTGTAGTGCGTTACCTGGAAACCAAATCGCAAACAACGGATTAATTGATTATTGTAGTTAAAAAAAAAATTGAATGGGGCTTTAACTTTTGATTAGAAAATCTATTACTACTGGTCCGCAAACAGTTAAAACAGCGGCTAACTAAGTAATCAATGAAGGGTATAAAACTTTCCATTATCTATGCTTAACAATCGCGCTTCTACTTCTGTGATGACCTCTTTTAAATGAATTTTTTATTATTATAAAAATAGAAACATTTTATTTGTTTTTATACTGGAAATTTTTATTTCTAATCGTATAAATAAATCTCCATCGGAGATTAAGGCTGAGATGTATAAGGGGTGTTGAGGTCGCTAACCTTCTAAACCAGTGATTCTCAATCTTTTCGTTTGAGTCACAGTGCTAAAACTTAAATCTTACGTCTTTATTTGGCAACAAAAGCGATTCCACCAAAGTTTTTAATAAAATTATTTGAATTTTAAAAAAAAATTGCGTGCATGCGCATGTTAATGAATACTTCAGAATAAAAGCTCAATTATAATATGCAAGATGTAAATAAAATTATTTAAAGCCCGTCTCATGAGGAGTGTACCGCGGCTCTCTGGTTGTGAAACCCTATTCTACCTTTGAAGAGAGTATGTCCATATTTGAATTTGGTTAACGGAAGAGATTGAACCGGCTGAACCCACCTCGGTTCGGTTCAATAGTGATACGGTTGGCAATGTCAACATTGTAGAAAGTGAGTGAGGTGGGTGGTTGGATTGGGTGGGAGAGGTAAGTGCACTCCTCGATCTAGTACAGGGTGACATTAATTGTCGTTTGATTAAATTAATTTTTATAAATAAACATTGAAATGAATAAGAAAAAAAAATTTGAGTTACGAAATGATGTCAAGTACGAGGCCATTGGTGTGTGAGAGAGATGACGCCACTCTTTGACTGCCATTTTGGTCAAAATCGCCGCAAACGGGCAATTAATACGTCATTTTCGTAACCTATTAAACACACGCGGTCTAATTAAGAAAAAAGTTGCACTTCCGGTCAATTGAAACCGGGTGTGAGGGATGGCCATCGAATAAACAACTCACTTAACAAATCAATTTCAAGGAAAACTATCAGCTGATTTTTTCTTTTTTTTTTTTTTTTTGACAAGAAACAAACAGATTATGAGGAATTATTGTGAAGAAAAATTATAATGAGCGATGGTCATTAAAATTAATCGAACGAGGTTTTCAAGTCGCAATGAGCGGCACTGCCATTCCAAGATTTATGAAACCGCCAACGACGATTTGGCTAATTGATAAATTTCACTTTCAATCTTCAGCGCTTCTCAACTTTTTTCGCCTGTCGGTGCACAGATTAAACACAGGAAAAACATTATAAATTAGAATGAATGTTCTAAATAAATGTTGAGAGTTTGCTTTAAAAAAAAAAGGTGGATAAAATTTTACGATAAAAAGATGGAGAAAATTTTGCTATAAAAGATAGATAAAATTTCATTATAAAAAAATTAAAATAAAAATAAAAAAAAATTATAATAATTTGCTTAAAAAAAAAAAATGACGTACCGGTACTGTATTTACAAAACCTTTTTATAACCGGTACTCATAATCTAATTTTTAAAGCTTTACAAATTATTTTTATTAGGGGAGGAAAAAATTAAATGTTTATTCGAATAAAATCTAGGCTGAGGTGTGACATTCTGGCCTTTCAAGGCTCAATGTATTCCCCGCTGTTCCTATACACCTGAGTTAGGTCGGTCAGGATGGGACAGCAAAAACCAAACTCAGACACGCCAGTATTGTTTGTGAGTCACGACACACCGGTTGGGAAGCACTCGGTTTAATTGTCTGGGAGAGATGCATTTTTTTAATTTGCGGATATGAAGTGATCTGACGCGGTTCTAAACTTTTCTTTTAACTGATTGATTAATTGATCAGTTAACACAGTTCGCGCAACCTACATCGCGATTCGGGTTTCAAAAAGAAAATTCTTTTTTCTAATTATTAATATCTTAGAATACAATATCACTAACTTAGCGGTTATAAAAATATAGTTAGTTGATGCATTTAATGAATTTCAATTTTAAGTTTACGGAATTAAAATAACGAATTTTTTTTAAACAATTTAATTTATTAGAAATTAAATTTACTTCAATTTGTTAATATATTTTTTTTTTATTTATAATCACGCATGATTTGCATATTAAATTTTTTAAACTTAAATAATTTTAGACTTATTGTTTACATTATCTTCTATCAACACTGACGAGGTTAGCGTACCCCCCGCGGTTACAACTCAAAATAACACATTTCCGGTTTTTTTCAATGCGCAAATTCTATTGACCAGTTAATGATTTTTTCATATTTTTTTCAGATGGAGAAAATTTTAATAACTTAATTTCAGACTCTTGTCATTTTAGTTTTTCTTAAAAACAACGGTAACTTTTGAATAAATTTAGTTTCATTTAACGATTTTCCGTTTTTTCAACCAGGTTTTTATAAAAATTTAAAATAAAATAATGAAAGTTTTGGATGAAAAATTTGATTGTATTGACTTGTAAGTTTATTTTAAAGCATAAAAAAGTTTTATTCGACCCTTTTTTTTTATATTTTTTTTGTATATTCTTTTCAATCAATATCAATAGAAGAAAAAAAAAGAAAAATTTAGATTTTCCGTCGTCTGATTGGATATTTGGTTAGAAAAAATAATCAGACGTTTTCAATTTCAATTCCAACTAAATTTCAATATTATATTGACAATTCGAAGGAATTTCTCAGAATAACGTCTAATCTAATAATTTTGACTTTAAAAAAAAAAACTAATTTTGAATAACAAAAATTGCATTTGAGATTTTTTTTTTGCAGTTTTAATTTTTTAAATAGAATTTCAATTTATAAGTCATTTTTTAGGTTTCTTAGAAATTCTTTCGATAGAAATACATGTACGAGTACAGTATATTTGATGCTTCGAAGAGTCGCAGGCAGTGTTGCGGCGAAACCGTGTACACTTGTAAACTGAAGGAGGTTTTTTTAATACTGTATTCGCAACTCAAAAATGATGAAATATTGTTGAAAAATGAGTTCAAATTTTTACGCAATTTATTTTTTAAGACCATTTATTATTTAATGCTAGGTGAAAACGTTCGTTTTTGTTACGTCTGTGAAATCCACTTTAAACTAGTACTGTATATTTTTTGTTTTTAAAGTCGACGTTAAAATTTTTTTTAACGTTGTTGATGTTAATAATATTGAAGATTATAAATACTCAAAAATGTTTGAATACGAATTCGGTCTGGTTTTATGATTGAGACGAAGGCGAACGTCTTTCGCGTTAATTACTGCGCTTTAAATGCATTAATTTTAATGCCATTTTTTTTTTTTTTTTTAGTAAATTGAATTAATCTTGATTGAATAAATTAATAATTAATAGGCAAGTTTATTTATTTACTTTTAAATGTTATTTTGAGTTGTTTAATATTTAGATTAATACAATTTTACTCGCAGGCGTATAAGATGTTTGCATTAAGAAAAATTATACAAAGACCTTCTGTTAAATTGTTTTTCATCTAATTTTTTACAAAATTATTTTAAATTAATGAAAATGGCTCTTTCATTTTTTTATTTATTTAATAAATGTGAAGTAAAGTTTAAAAAAAATTTTTATTGAGAAAAAAACAAAGTTTCAAGAGGTTATTTTTTGAAAACTTTGTTGTATCAATCGTATTTTTTTAATTTTTTTGTAATTAAGAAGGTAAATTTTTATACTGATAGTGAAATTGATTTGCAAGTAAATCTATAATAATTATTATAATATACATCTCCTCAAAACAATTATCTCAAAAATTCACAAAATTATTAGTTTTTAATCATCATTTTCCATACATCATCACTTGTAAATATTTTCAATTTTACGAAAAATTTATTTATAAATTTAGAATTGTTTTTGTTGTTGATTAATAACCACGGTACAATAACCATAAAATAAGGTTATGCTTTTTAAATTATTTTTTTTTTTCATTAGTTTAGGTAAACGTTCAGATTCGTTGTACAGTATTGACATTTATTTTGATTTAATTAAAGACTATTGTTATTTTTTTTCAAAAAAAAAAATTTAAATCAGTTTTTTTTTCACAAACATTTTGATGGTTATTAGATTTTAATAGAGTTTGTGGTTAAGCTTTTTTTCTTCTTTTATGTCGTTATTAAAATTACGAGGGTAGGCTGATAAGTAATGCCTCCACCTCCATATCTTTTGAACGGATTGAAGCACTGTCTTCAAACAAACA
>JAQGAZ010000431.1:0-63439 GCA_034692225.1 Polydesmus complanatus | reverse complement strand
AATGCCCAACCGAGAAACGAAATCAAATTTTAATAAATCATCAACGATGAAATATTTGTTTAACAAGTTTTTCAAAAAAGTTATTTGTATCGTAGAATTCATTGTCCCAGCCAGAAACCAGCTATGTAACCTAATTAAAAGAATGGCGGATACCGGTTAATCCAATCAACATAACTTTCAGACCACTAAGAAGGTCTCTTTTATTTCAAGACTGGAGTACTCTAAATCTTGGTTTTTGTCTTGTTTGTTCCCGTGTTGAATACTGTCAAGTTATAAAAAAAAAAAACTCGCTAGTTTCTTAACAAGCGACGGTATACAGTGAAAAAGAAGTCTTGAACGAAGAACACAAAAAGGAAATTTAGAGTGTTTCTCCAATCCTAAAAAGTAAACAAAAAACAGCGGCGGCGGCGCTTTTAATCAAGGCCTGTTTTTAAGCAAAAATGTAAAAATAAAAAATAATTTTTGCATAAAAGCTACCGGTATTTGAAATTTTGTTTAAAAAAAAAATTTATCTTAAATACGGAGAGTCACGAATGAAGTAGGATTAAAAATTCAATTGATTTAACGTTTAAAAGTATTATTTCAAACGAGTAAAAATTAAAGCAATACAAATAACGAACAATTAAAGCAATACTGTACAGAGAAAGAAGAAGGGAGAAAAAAAAACTCGTTATTTCCAACTTTTTTATGAATACAGTATAGCCTACTGTATGAAAAAGAACATAACTCGTCGATACTAGCACAATAAAATCAATAAATTAATAACGGCTAAAAATAACTTAGGAATCAAATAATTTTTGATTATTAATTACATCGAAGTTAATAAATAAACGTTTCATATTTTTTTATTTTGTTAACGTCAAATAAAATATAGAAAGTTATTCATATATTACGCTACAGTAAATATACAACATTCATAATTTAAAACGAAGGAGAATTATATTAAACTAGAAAATAATTCGAACGTTAAAAAAAAAATATTATTAACACCGTAAATTTTTTTTTTTTAATAATTCAGAATTTTTTTTATTATTCAAACCAACAAAAATTGGAATTTAATTTATCTTTATGTGGCTTCTTCTTCAAAAGAAAAAAAAAACCAACCCCATCAATAACGGTAAAAAAAAATTTTTTTTCTGACATAATTTATTATAACCTGAATTTAATTAAAATGTCGGTGCGTACAATACGTGATACTATTCTATTTAAGTTGTGACAAGTCAGAGACCCGACCCCTCTTGACAAATTTCTTAAAAAGTTAAAATAGCCCATCTCTATTGATGCTGCTTGAATACATAATTTACAAGCCTTACGATCATTCTTTTTTCAGATTTTTCTTTAATGCTCTTACGTCCAAAAAAAAAAAAAAACATTATTGCTTTATAGTAAGAAGTCGGTTTTCGTGTTTACTAAGCAATATATCTTTAACATTATGATACGAGAGTTGAAAGAGAGCCACGTCATTTGTATATCTCTATGCACACATTTTGTATCCAAACACAGGCAGAGGTCAATCGCTTCTAGTTTTACCCCCTTCCAGATAAAAACGTGGTTAGAAAAATTTTCAGCCTCATATATTTTTCCTTCAAGCACTCGGGTAGAGCAAAAAAAAAAAAAAAGTGTCATACACGATGATATATATCTTATATCCTTATATTTTCAAACATCCATTCACACACACACACACTGCTATATTCACCCTCCAGTCGACAAACGTCTTCTATAATAACAATAAAAAACACGGGGGGAGAGAAGAGAGAAACGGATAACGATTTCGTGAAGCACCCATTTAGATTCACACGTGAAATATGTGTTTGATGTATAGGTCACTACCAGAGGGACACAAGAAACGACGATAAACGACGACGACGACGACATAAAAAAGTTGGAATAAAAAAAATATATATATTGCTTTATGTTAGGCAAAGGATGAAGAGTTTGGAATTGGAAGTTGAGATTAAATTCATTGGGCAGCAGTGGTGGCCTGCCGTGCGCTATGCCTATACCAGTACTCTCGCTGCCCAATTGTCCCTCGCAACATCCAAATTTTTTCAACCTCCCCCTTTCTTTTTTTTATTAAAATAAAAACACTTTCCTTACACTCAAATAACTATTTTTTTTTTGCTTCTTCTAATATATTTATATACCGGTATATAAAAAAAATCAGCTAAAATAAGTCATATACACATTGACCGTAAAAAAGTGAACGTCAAAAGATGTGTAAATACTTTGGTTAGATTTTTCCTAACAGATCGTAACTGTCAGAGCCACCGCTTTTGGATAATTTAGGACAGTGTCGTGTCGTGTTCTTCAACCCCTCGCCTTTCATCAAATTCACATTTGAGCCCATCCTTCAATTTGCAGTTGGTCCGCCCAACCAAAAAGAAAAAAAATTATTTTTTTTTTCGATGACAAACATCCACTTCAAAAAAATAACCCAACTTTTTTTTTTTATTTAATATTTCATATCTTTATAAGAAAAAAAAATTAATTTCAAATGGAACAGATGCTGAGATTTGGAGTAAAGAAAATTTTTTTTTCTTAAAGTAAATTAACATTTTTTTTATTATTATTTAAAAAAAAAAAAAAGAAATATTTGGTTACTCTGATTGTAAATAAATAAAACTAAGGCGTATAAAAATGAAAGGGAAAAAATTACATATTATGATCATTAAATAAATTTTATTAGCTAGGAGCCTTGGCAAAATTAATTGTATTATTTTTTTTTATATAAATGCAATAATTTTGTAAAGTAAAAAGAATGTTTTTTTAGAAAGGAAAAATTAACTAGAAATATTAAAGTCATTGTAAGCTTTTTTCTTTCTCCTCCAGTAGACTTTACAATTATTTTACGTAACATTCTCAAACGTAAGGATATGTAATAAAATGAACGCTCGTTTATTTGTTATTTAAATTACAGCATGCTAAGATTTATTAACCCATTTAAATAGTTACTGCATTTCCTATAAAATCGAAAGCCAAAATACTCAAATTTGTTATAAAATTGAAATGACCGCATTAGCATAATTACCTCAAAGTATGAGAGCGACATTCAATAGAGAAACCGCGTAAAATGTCATTAAAAGCTCAAACGCAAAAATTTCAATAGTACTTACTCTTACCAATGATTTTCTTTTAAAAAAAAAATTTAAATTTATTTGTACCTACAGTAAGTGGGCAATAAACTAAGAAGAAATTGGGGGGAAAAGTAACTTCAAGTATAATTCCACGCTCGAAAACTCCCAAGCATTTGCATAGCGCTTAAATCTTTCCACTTTAAAATAAAGTATTATGCAAAAGATATACTGAATAATAAAAGATTTAACCAATCCTCCACTCCCCCCTTAAAAAAAAAAAAGAAGAAAAAAAAAAACAATAAAATATTTGCTTGTATCATTGCATAAGAACGTAAATTTTTATATGGCATTGGAATGGAAATGAAATAGTCAAACCTCCCTTTTAATGTGCATTTCAATCTGCAATTCACATTCTTATATATATTTGCAACGCTCCATACAATTTCTCCGAACTTATTCGCATTTCAAATAATATCTAAATAAAAAAAAAAAGCTTTCCTACACATGTAATAAACCACAAAATTAGGTCGCAAATCATGCCTTCGAGTTTTCTTCAGCTCCGAAAAGTTTTTTATTATTTTTTTTGCCTCTTCTAAATATTATTATTAAAAAGTGCGGAATGAACGTGCACCGCTGACAACGTAATAGTTGTGAGGAGTCTTTATCTTCCGTCTCAGCCTTATTCCAAATACGAGTCTGTAAACAATGTAAATACTGTAATTTCGTTTTTTCGTTTACATTGTGTTGAATGACGTCTCGATGTTTATCTAAACTTGATTCTTTAAAATCTGACATTTATCAAATTCAACGAAAGCATGAGAGAGAGAGAGCGAGTAGAGTGAGCGCGAGAGAAATTTGTACGCATGCACGGGATCATTTTCACAGCCAGCGCAACAAAACTTTCCCAAACGTATTATTATCAACACAGCCTACAGCACGCCCCTTACATCACTTACAAATAACCTAATTATGTGGGGTGTCTCAAAAGCATACCTCGCAAATCTCGGAATATTATGCTTTAAAAACTTATAAAATCAAAGTTAGGCCAACGCAAAAAAAAAACTGCACACAAAATCTACGTTAGTCAAAGCTTTAATGAGGCTAACTTTATAAAGCAATGCGCATTTTGGATAATACTTTTTGTAATGGCACAGTGGCTGAATGAAAACTCGTTAGCTTGGAAATTCAACCATAGATTTCAATTCTTTAGATTTATATTTTAACTTCATTTAAATCGTATACAGCATGTATGGTGTATTGGTGATCAAAATGTAATACAAGTTTTCCTTACAATTTTATGCAGCATGCAGCTAACAAACTGCTGCAGTTTATTATAAACATAAAATACAACTCCCGAACTATAAAAATAAAATTATTGAATAATTGATGCGAGTGTTTTGTGCTCAACCCTGTATAAAGTTTTGACACCGAGAGGTAGTTATTTGTTCGTTTATGTGGACCGAGATAAAAACACAAACCAACAATTTGCGCAGTAAAAAGCGCATTGGCGAGATTTTAGTAAATTGCGTGGACGGTGACGGAGATGTTAAAAATGATAAAATTACTGTTTTCGTAGTAGACTGACGTGCAATCTCTCTATTTTAAGTATAGTGTAGCTATGTGTAAGGTGAAGTAGAGCTTAACCACTATCTGACGAAGCTGACATTGATAATGAGAGATGCGCAGCATCAAACAGTATAATTTGCGCATCACTATTTTTCCCTTCTCACGTATACTCTCGCGCCCAGTAAAAACATCTGGGGGAAGGAAAAAGAGAAAAGTTTCAACTATAAAACTTCTCCCAAATCAAATATTCGACACCGTTTTACTCGTCAAGCGTCGACGGGCAGACCGGGGCGGCCGGACCAACCCAGTTCGCTCGCTCTCGCGTTTTCCTTCGCAGTTTTTTTTTCTTCTTTTCCTATCCATTATTCAACGCAAGACGTATGCGCAGCGCATTCCGGACTTTCGGTCGGTACCTTTGAATCTCAAGAAACGTGACAGGTAAATTAGCATTCGCATGTCAATATGTCATATCACGTTGAACGTCATCAACCAACCAACAGTTGTATGTGTGCATGTGACATGCGATGCCTTCTCCTTCTCTCATTCACTCACTCACTCTCTTCCACTCTTCTCCAGTCCATCAATTTATTGTTGTGTGTACATGACGTCGCACACGGACTTCATTTTACAGGAACCGCAGGAGGTATACAAGCCGTTCACGTACAAAAGAATAAACGTCGACATTGACCGACGCTAATAATTTGAAGCTATCAATTGGAAATTTAAAATCAGACGCGCCAAGTTGAGGCCCTACTCAAAGTTATAAGGAGCCATAGCAATCATGAATTTTGTTACGTGCGGAAGAAGTAAACAAACTTTTAACTTGAGAACTGATGAAGGTAAAGCAAGAACTGATAAAAGAAGGGGGATACTTATTCTCCTCTAATTAAATTTTAGATTTGGCATAATCGTGGCCATTTAGATTGCAAGACTTCTAAATGCGCAAAAAAAGGGTCGAATCTCAAGTATTTTCATTGGACTTGTTCCTTTTTTAATGAAACTTTTGCGCAAATAATCTCTTGCAAAGTATTTTTGAGCGATTAATCACAATAACAAATATATTAAAATAACTATTATTTTCTTTAGCATAATTTAGACTTATTTAGGTGTAAAATATACGAACTTTTAAAACGCAGTTATTGTCACATACGTAATCAAATAAGACGCCCAAAATTGGGAAATGTTGACCAAAAAAAAAAAGGAATACCGAAACTTTCTTTTAAAATAATAAAATTAAAGAGAAAAATGATCTACTGAATATCTATAAAAGCAACAACAATAAAATGAATCAATTTTACATTATTCACAATGAAATAGTACAGATAATCCGACTAAAGCGAGTCCATAAATTTGTGGTTTTACTGAAAACGTCGGACAACGCTCAAATATTGTATACATGTAATTATAAAAAAAAGACACAAATAAACAAGAAACTTGTTACTAAAATCTTATTGCTTAATCAATAAAGGAATAAAAATATGTAAATTTTTCTCAAAAACTCTTGCACCTTGCCAGCTACTCTGCTTTGCTTTTTTCCCAAAGATCATGTGGCCAAGGCCAAAAAAAAAAATTTATGAAAAAGAGAGGCGCGCAAACTCCTATAATTATTATAATCATTTTTCGAATAAAAAGGGGTACAATTTAAGAAAGTGGATAACCCAGAGGCACGAGCAATTAAAGAATGAGTTGGTAAGGAGTGCATAAGTTCAGGAGCCGCTGAATCAAACTTATTGCGCTGATAAAGGCCGACTTATTGCACCACTATTTTTTAATTAAAAAAAAAAACCCAACAATTTTAAATGTTGTTTGCTAAAGTGTTTGCTCGGAGAGTTACGATAACACGTAATTAACGCAAATGAAAATCCCTTGCTCAATAAAAACGCAGAAGAAATTGAATTCGGAATAAAAACCGCAATATTAGTACCGTCGGATGGCTTTCCTCTCGTTCGAAAAGGAGTGAGGGAATGAGGACCCAGTGTTAAAACAGACTAACACTCGGTGGACTTCCTCTGCCTAGGGTTAATCAATCCACGTCAACGTCATCAATTATTTCTTCTGGCATACATAAATTAAGCTGATTACTTTAAACCACTCTATCAATCAAGCGGCTTTGCTATCATTAAAATGCATGATTTTCATTTCTTCTTCGCTATCGTCTCCTTTTTTGCCTTATTCTACAAGATGCATGCGTGTCACTCACAGCAAGATGTTGAAACAAAATCATTTTTAATAGAAAATGCAGTATAAAAAAAAAGAAAAGAAAATGAAAAATTTTTTTTTTTAGCAGTTGCAAAACACAAAGATTTAAACGTTTCTATTTAATAGAAAAGCATAGAAAGCGTTTCGTAATCAAAACCAATTTATAAAACACATGACTAATAGGTATGAAAAAAATTATTTCATTAAAAATATACAAATGCCGAAAGTATTGAACTTGTAATCGGAGAAACGGGTTCGATAAAAATACGGTAGATAAACGTTGATAGTTTCTTAATAGCAGTATTAAAACGAATTTCTCGCTGCACACATCTCGCGTTTTAACATTTTAAAATAAATAAAATTTAAATTAATTTTTTTGAATTATTTTTTTTTTTTTATGTTTTAAAGTTTTTTTGGTTTGTTCTTGTCATCAACCAATTGAAAAACTTTACGGTACTGTACGGTATCGTTTTTTTTTTGCCTTTAAAACTAGATTCTGCCCTTAAACCAATTTCTGCCTTTAAAACTAGATTCTGCCTTTGAAACCAGATTCTAAAATTAAACTCGTAGTAGTATTGTAATACATGTACCAAAAAGCGCAATTTAACTACTGTATTAAAAAAACCAAACCCAACATTTGTAAACAAACAAACAAACCGTTTCTGTTGGAGAAACCAAAGTTTCATATTGGAGCAAAATAAATTTTACATTTTAACGCTTTTCTATCAGTACAAAAACGCAACCCATGAGCATCAATTTTTATGTTTACTGTATTAATAAATAAAAAGATTATTAAATAAATTGGTCAGAGCGTTCGTAAAAATAAAACTGCGAAGCAATTATACAATCAAATGCATGTAAAAGTGTCAAATATTTTTTTTAAAAAAAGTATGTCTAATAACTAGATTAGTTCATAGACATAAATAAAACACAAGTTATTTGATTTTATTTCTAATGCAATTTGTCAATTCGAGTTCGTATTGTTCGAATCGATGTTCCTCACTTATCGCGCGGTATACTTTGCTTCTCTTTCGCTCATTTGTTTCATGCATAATTCATAGTCGATTTCATCCTACACTAAAACAGAAGAAATAGCGAAAACTGTTTAATTCAATTGCACGCATGCGTAATAGAAATTAAAATGAGAAAGAAGATATAAAAAAAAATTGTCATCGCTAAACGAGAGAAGTTTTCGATAGCTGCCATATGTATACTTGGCGATCACTTATTTTGCTAAAATATAAATGATGCGAGCGATCATCATTCAGTCAAGCAGTCATGCAACCAATACATAACAAATATACACGATAGGCGAGTGAAAGGCAGATGATGGAAGTAATTAATCTGTCCATCCTGCCCACCCACTCCATCATTAACCACGCCCCCGCGCCGTCTTATTCAACTTTTCATGCGGTAGGTAGTTGAATAATTCATTCGTGGAATTGGCGAGTCTTACGTGGCTTTTGCGAGAACACCACCAGCCGTCATAACGCAAAAATCCATCAACTGTATAATTATTATAAAAGCATTTAATTAGACGTAGAAACCAAGTATTAGAATCAAAAGAGCAAAGAGTTTTGTTATTTTTCGCTCAGGCTCGGTGCAACAAACTTTATTCATTGAACTCGATCGGATGCACGACATTTCATCGCCATACAATAAAAAAAAAATTTAAATAAATAAACAAGCAACGAATATTAAACAGCAAATATAATATACATGTATAGGGGAAGAAAAACACAAAAAAAAAATTAGAATTGATTATTAATTAGCTGGAAAGCGATAACTATAAACTTTAAAAGGTTCCCATGCATTCGAGTAAGTTCGTAACGAGGGGAATTAAACATCGAAATTATTCCGAAACCGTATAATCAGCTGTCAAGTAGTCAATTTTACTGATAGGTTTGATTCACCTGCGCAAATATGACAACAACAACAAAAAAAAAAAAAGAAAGGAAAATATAGCAAAGTACCGACATATAATTACAATAACATATTTCAAATGGCAATTTATGGATGATGAGTGACCGTCGTGTTCCTGGAATATCAATACAAATAAATACACGTCAATAACTGCCATCGGAGATAAAGCTTTCACGTGATGAAGCGTACTGTATTTGAAGAGCGGAACAACGGTATAATGCTTCATTAATAATAATTATTGACGATCGTAATTAACATATGATACTGCCGTTCAAAATATTGACAATAATTATAATTGCACACAATAAATCCAGATCATAGTTTATAATATTGTGGTGGCCCAAATTGCAATATAATAGCGCAAAGTAGAGCTGTTTAATATTATCCAGACCCTGTTTTGCGCCCTAGATTGGTACCCCCCCTCAAAAAAAAAAAAAACAGGACGCAAAATGAGCAACAACAGAAGCCATTAAAATATCGAAAATGCATTACCATTTTTTTATTAGCGCGTTACTGTATTTAATTTTTCCTACTCGGGTATAATACGGTTCCATACATTACTAAATTTAAAAAAATATTGTTTTTAAATGATGCACCTTAGAAAAATTAATTTATGGTAACAGCGAAAACTCAAAAAAAAATTATAATTTTAATCAAATGAATTGTTCTTTATGGAAGCTGCTACATGTATATAATTAATTGTTTTAAATTCAATACCGGTATCGGTATTATAAATAAATATTGCAAAAAATTTAAAGAAATACAAATTGCACATTTTTTTGATATTTAATTTTTGTAGTACCCAGCAGAAACACTTCTCGAAGCTATATACAGTATACTGTACTTTTCCTTATACAGTATTAAACAATAATAATTGTATTTAGGTATTGTTATCCCAATGCTTTGTATTTTCAAACAAAATTGCACTCATTTTTAAAAACCTCTTAATACTTTTTTTTATCAAGTTTGTAATAAATTGTTACATTAGGTTATAATAAATTATTATTTTAGTTTCTTTCACCTAATAAAGGAAACAAAAACGCCCAAAAAATTTGAAAAAATAAATCCAAACCTACACAATTTTAATTGAAAAGTTTGTACATTATTAAATTGAAACCATAAATTATAAAATAATAATAATATTATCTTTTCTTAATTTTCCATAGAAAATATCCGCAACTATGTTTTCAAAATTTTGAAAAAGAAAAGAAAAATGTTTTTTTTAGAAGCCAACATTGTTCCCATTAAAGAACAAAAAAACTTTTTCCTTAAAAACTTAAAACTTAATGTGTTGTGCACAATCAGCAGCAAAATTCCCCAACCCGCCTTATGGTTTATCAATGGCAAAAAAACAACAACACACGATCCGCCTCCGCATCAAGACCGGTGCCACCTACCGCAATAATTATCTCATTGTCTTCTTTTGAATTCATCTCTTTTTTAAATATTTTTCTTAGCGTGACAACTTTAACATGTTTGCACGTTCGTATGAATGTTCTAATTTGCAAAGGTTTTGTGCGTAAAATTGCTTCTACTGTATTTTCTTTTTCGAATTCGTCGGCTTAAGAAAAATAGAAGAAGAAGAAAAACCCCCACCCCAGCTGGATTTCTTCAACTTTTTAAAGAGCTTCGTTACGTGGAATGTGTTTGCACAATCTTGCTTTTATTTGCCGTCGGTCTCAACTTTATTTTCCTTCATATATTAGTTTGTATATCTCATCTCTTTGCTCGTGTTATGTCATTTCTCTCATTTTCAACAATCCATCAACCCCTTCACTTTTTAATCTTCGCTTCTGCTGCCAAATTATTCATATACACAGCCCGTCAAAGGCAAAAGAAAAAAAAAATAATAAAATAAAAATGACGAAGACGAAAAAAAAAATCAAATTGAAGAATTGAGGAACAGTAACGTTTTTCCAAAATAATAACAAAAAAAAAAAAAAAAAAAGAAAAAAAAGAGAAGCTCCTAACGTAGGCATACAGTATAAACTTCTATACTAATGTAGTAGAAGTGTATAAATTTGAGTGAAAGTAGATGGCGCAGCTGGAAAGTTCAGACAACAAACAGCTAAAGCGAGTAGGAAAAAATGGGATGATTCATATGAGGCAGCTGGAGAAAGCTGCTTCCCTTCACTCCCATCACTTAATAAAGACGCATCCATCTCAGGAAATTAAAATCGTCACCGTTACTCATGCATCGTCGTCTTCTCACGACATTTATCAATACAGTACATAATCCTTAGCGTAAGAAAAACACACCGCGGCTGAAAGAAGAAGAAGAAGAAAAAAACCTTCAAAAAAAAGTCAAAAGATTTTTTCTTCTTCAAAACATATCGGTCACCGATAATAAAGAATATTTATTTTACTACCGTAGGTACCGTTAAACAAGCAACCAGCTCATTTATTTTCAAACTCTTCACAATGCCAGTTTTAAAAACAAACTGATTATGTCACAGCACATAACAAATGTATTTAGAGTCTTTGTAATCTAGAGCATTAGCTTTAAATACCGTATTAAGCCCTTGGGCTATTGAGCCTATTGTTATACGGCATAAGCAATTTATTATTGCAATGCATTATTTATATAATTCATCTCAGCAAACATCAGTATAAAAAAAAAGATCAAAACTAAGAAATTTTTCAAAACTACTTTATAATGGTTGCTAAAAATAATTCTATTATTAATTTTATAAAATACCACACGCGCATTTAATTTCTTTTGTAAAATGTATAAATTTTAAACCAAATTTAAGTATTTTTAACATCCCCATAGTACGAGAATTTGAATTTGAAAATAAATTTATTTTGAAGTTTAAAATGTTGTAGTAATCAAAAAAAAAAAAACATTCAAAATTTAATCGAAAATATGCGACAGAAAAAAACTCGGTAATTTTTGTCTTCTATAGATTTATTCCATTTCAGAATTATTATACCTTTCCTCCCCCCCCCTCCCCTTCCCTGTTGATAACGAGGGAATGTGATACTGCATTTTTTATTTTTTTTCTTCTTCCATTTCTACTTCTCTCTGTCTCACTTGCAACATTAATTTTTTTGTGTGCGTATGTGTATATTTGACAGTGATGAGTGGCCGAGAGTACGGTGCAGACACAATATTGTAAGTGAAAAAGACAAGATGATGACGGAGCTATATCGGCCGAGTATCTTTACGAGGTTGAGCAACCCCCACGCCATCTCATCGGAATATACGATCGTCCTTTAAAACGGTTCCTCCTTGAGACACATAACACATGACATTTTTTCTCGCCGCTGACAAAGATTTATATTTAGTTGCTTGCGCGTAAACACGTCTTCTAATTCTTTTCTTTTCGCATATTCAGCAATGCCGTCTTCACTTAACCCAACGCATTAGTTAACAAACCAATCTCCCAACACACACACAAAAAAAAAAACCAACTGCTGTTGAAAACTTAAAATAATATAATTCTAGTCACAACAACCGCGCCATTTACGTTGCAGCAACCAACTGAAACAAAGATTGAAAACTGAGTAAAAATCATCATTTACTTGAACTAAAAAACACTAAACAAAAAAAGTGTTGTAAATTGAACCTTCGTAATATTATTCTTTAGTACCAACGTTGCGGAGCTATGCCCTATTTTTTTTTTCTTTCATTCAAAGACTTGACAAATTAACATTAATGAAGTACGATGATGGATGTGCATGTTTGTGAGAAAGTAAATTAAAACTTCCACTTGCCTATGCGCTATTTATTCGTGGGAATAATGTAAACGAAGCGTGCACAACGCTTCGCAAATGTACAAAAAAAATTGTAATACTGTACCTAAATAAAAAGTATTTAGTTTGGTTAAACTAAATTTAGTGAAAAGCAATGGCTCCTAATTTTGCTTACAATATTCAAACCGGTAAATTCGAAAAACTATTTGCTTACAAATTATTGTATTCGCATTTAATTATAATTGGCAATTTGGCAGAATTGTTGAAAACACGCTAATGCCCGCTTTTGCCAGAAGAATTTAAATCATAGCAATTAATAATCCTTTCAATTTATAAAATAAAAATAGCCAACATTTAACAGAGATTCTACCAAATACATCAAAAAATATAAAAGTTTTTTTGGTAGCAGATTCGCTTTAGAATTTGATTAAGTTTTTTTTTTTTTTTTTAAAAATTTAATTTTAAATAACAAAATTTTTTAAAACAAGATACTGCTTCAAAAAACGAATAAAAATTTGATGAAGAGAACCAAAATGCAGTATAATATTCAATAAATTTATATCTCTACGGTTTACCAAGTTCACGCTATCAAATCTACCGGAAAGATGTTGGAATCAAAAAAAAGTTGTTCCACAAAATATTATCAAATCGCATTGTATTTGAAAGTTATTTTAACTCTCGAATTCAACTTTCTTTGAAATAAATGTATTATTTTATTTTCACTAGTTCTCAAAACAAAAATTGAAAATCTATTTTATTTTTACTGAAATAAATGAAAACTGTTACGAATCGGCGAATGTGGTACTGTACTGTAGTGATCTTTACGGGTTAATCATTTAATTGTATCGAATAAGGTACGTCTGGTCTCCATTCAACGTGAGGGAATTGAATTTCCACGCGAAAGAGAGAGAGAGCGAGAGGAATGATTTGAACCGATGGGATACGTAACCAATTAAGCGCATTGCTTTCTGTCACCGAGACATCAAATACAAACCTTTTTCTTTTATATTTCGAAGAAAAATCTTAGTCTTATAAGAGCAACAAATAGGTTTTCATTTAGTATTACAATGGCTGGTGAAACACCTATCTCGCACATATAAAAGCGGCTGCCAATCAAAACAAAAAAAAAGTTGTTGCGAGAGGATTAGCTAACTTGTAATCTGCGCGTGTATCAATCACATCATTCACCGTAAACTAGAAAATAACAATGTTTTTAATACTTACAAATTCTTAAAAGCCTATTGTATTCGGGGGGTTTTTATTTTTTAATAGACAGCAGAGGTTACCTACATCGATCAAACTCGCCAGTCGTTATGGCTCTTGCTCCTCACAACTTGTAATCAACATGTCAAGGAAATTTCCAACTCGAAATTGTTCAAAAAAAAGTTAATCACGAATAAATTACTATAAGATTTAAATACCTTTCATCCAGATAAGCCAAACTAAATTCTCAACTGCTATTATTTAAAATTACAGTTGCAACGCATGACGTTTACATCGTTTTATCAAAGTCTACAAAAGCGGGAATCACGTCAAATAAGATGCGCCCAAGTATTTTCAGTTTTCGTAAATTGAAAAACCATTTTTTTTTTCTCTCCCCTACTTCTTCAAATTTATTTAACGAAAAAAAATTAAATTTTAACAACTAAATGTCGGCTTTGCAAATTTTATGTTTTTAGCTATACACATCATTTACACCGATTTTACATAAGAAAAACATACTGGTAATTTATTATTCCTTTTTTTTTATTCAAAAAAAAAAAACTGAAAATACTAAAACATTTTTAAATGGTTCTCAATCTAGCGGAACTTCACTGTCCTGCATTATTTAAATAATAATATTTGAAAAGCATACATAAATGCATTTACAGTATTAAGATTTTTCATACGTAAAAAATAAAATGAAGAAGAAGAAACAGGTAATTTTAGTTACCAAATGGATCGTTAAATGTATGTTATCAGTGCCATTGTTTTTAAAGCGTAATTATAGCTGATGCCGCCTTATGTATCTCGAAGGCAAACATCACCATTTTCGTCGGTGAAAATTCGAATTCTCCATTAATGGAACGGCGAAGAGAATACTAATCTAATCAGTAAGAGATGATGGAGAAGCGAAACTCTGATAAAATATTTATTAATAATGATGATGGATTATTGACATGTTGAGAGTTTAATAATAAAGTTGATTAGACTGTCTCGCATCTAGGGTAAGTGATAAGATCTTGATAGGAGCTAATCATTCCCCCCGCTCCGCCCGTGAAAGGCCTTGCAACGCTTTTTCCATTCATCACGCGAGCACATTTCGCATGCTTCTTCTCGTCGGTCGCACGTACACTATACAAATGCTACTCTCTCGGCTACATATTTTTACTTCTGCATATTAATCAGCCGTAGTTTAACTTTGGCTTGTCAATCTTTCAGCTCTCGTGTCAATCTTCGGTTCGTTCATCAAACAAAACGCGGCGTGACGGAAGTGAATTACAAACGCTCTTTTTTTTCTCCCCCCTCTTCATCTTCCTTTTACTATTCTTGTTTTTTTGTTTTTTGTTTTTTTCATTCGTCGATGACTTAAAAAAAAAGAGTGTTGAATGAAACGTTATGTTGTAAATATTAAACAGGCGCTTCTGTAACTAACCTATCCTCGCGTTAATTAATTAATTGCATATCAATTTCAGATAATTTTAAACTCAATTGGCTAAAACTCAAAATTCGGTAGAGTAAACAAATATTGTTTCAATGTACTTGTGGCTATGAATTTTAAATACGCTCCCAAAAAAAAAAAAATTATTCAACGTGAATAATAGTTTACTGCATCTTTTTTCACAGTCCAGTTAAAACTGCTGACGTTCGATAAACCGGCAAAATCGCTATTCCGGCACTTCTCTGATCCTGAACGTGCCGGATTAAAGAGCTGCTAATGCAATAAGTACATTGTAGAGATTCAACTTGAATGTAACCAAGATTCCAAAATTATAAATACAGTATTTTTCCCCTTAGTAGTAGGCCAATTTAAATTTGACATGCATATTTATAACATAATTTTCTAAAAAAAAAATTAAGTTAACCGAATCTATGCTCACAATTAGATCCACCGAGTTAAAAGTCAATTGCTACCATAATTAATTAAACGTACGTTAAATTCAGTACACGTTCATTTCTACAAAAAAAATATAATTATTAACTTGTTTTTTTCTGATCGTCTTCGAAACAAAATTGTTTGTTTTTTTAAATTAAAAAATCTGAAATTAAAAATTATGAAACAACAATTTAAGTCGTTACTGTATTATTACTCAAAAAAACAAAACAAAAAAAAAAAACTAACTACAAAAAAATTTGAATAACAGTAAAAAAAAAACACAGCTGAAATTAACTTTTAACCCTCTTGAAGCCTCCAAAAAAATGTTTATTTTTTTTTATATATACTGAAGTCAATTTCCCGCCATCAAAGTTTGGCGAAGTTGAAAATATGAGAGTGATTACCATTTAGATTGACAAAAATCCGACAACTTGGGAGTTGCTTGTTGAGCATGTCATCCCGCGCCACCTACATTATTCCTTTTATATTTTATATCTATTTATCTAAGATAAAAGTAATAAATTTAAACTTTTTCTCGTAGTAAAAACAAACGTGAAAATATTTGCGCTAGTACGAGCACATGGACGTGTATAGACAGTCGAAAAAAGCCCTCCTCCTACTCTCGTCGTCCATTCATTTACCTCCAGATGTCATCTCACCCAAAGATACTTATCAAGGTAAATAAATCTTAAATTTCAACACACACAAACAAACCAGCAAGAAAAGTCCAAGAACAAGACAGAAAAGATTGATGATAGTTGTCGTTGTTAAAAAGAGATGGAGGGGAGGAGGAGGAGTAGGAGTAGCGTCGACAGAAGATTTAACGTGGTCGTGTAGTAGGTAGGCGCACACACATTGCGGTACCGAGAAATATAATAAGATAAGAACAAGAAGAAAATGGGAAGAAATTAGATAAATCAGACGTGACACGAAAAAACAACCTCACGTCCGCTACAATAACATAACAATGCCACATCCCAACTGTAAATAAGATGAAATGTCAAAACGGTCGTTAAAATTTAATTGACAACAAGTTTCGACACCAATACAAAATGGGTTCTCGATAATAATAATTGTTTTTGTCCCTCCCTCCCTGCCTTCCACCTTCCCTCATTTTAACCCCCGAAAATCGTGGATAATATGTTCAACTTCACCAAACTCGTTATTTAACCATTCGTCGAGTTGTAAAGTAGAAATAATAATAATAAATGTTAGGTGTATTTTATTATTATTATTTTTTTTTAAACAACAAAAAAAGGAAAAAGATACATTCCGATGGCGGTGGTTTTATAAATGGCCATGTCCGATTACAAATTCAATTAATTTATTGCTCGTCACTCGACAATTTGAAACCGAAAATCGTTTAGCAAGGACGTTGACTTTCGAAATGTCAACAACACTCGTTGAATTCTATAAAATAAAACAAACGTCAAATAAAAAATATCTTTAAAAAAAAAAAAAATGAGAATTGAGGTTCAAGTAGAACAAGCAAAAGTTTGTTGAAGATACCGTTGATATACCTCCAACCTTGTCGTCATCGATTGTCGAAACAGATCCATCAATAACAACGAGTTGTCCCCCTCGAACAAAATATAGAGCAAAAAAAAAAAAAAACTCTTTATCGCTTCCCATCAACATTATTTTTTTAAGTACGAGAAAACCTTCGAAACAATATTATCAAAGTCGAAAAAAAATAAATAAATAAAAGTGGTGAGCGTGATAAGAAAAATAAGATCGTTAACTCGCGCATTAAATTCAAAAATAATAATAATAACTATTGAGATAAAAAATAAAATAATTTGAAAAAATAAAATAAAGTACCTGCACTCACAATTTAAAAAGGGGAGAAACAACAACAACAACCCAGATAATATCTAACTTAATACCGGCATTAGATCTGATAGTATAAAAATGGTATATAAAAAAATGAAATTTTGGATTACTATCATCTGAAGATGATGAACCAGGACGAGCCAAATAATAATAATAATAAAAATGTTGATTAGATTAAGGTCATTTAAAATAAGCAAAACCTACAAAAAATAGTAAAACGGTACCCGGTAAAAAAAAAAAAATACTGTGCATATAAAAAATAAAATAAAAAATTCGGAAGTTTATATCCACAAAAATCATTTGAGCAAAATCTAAAATTTCCCAAATAAATAGAATTTCCAAAACAGAAACTTCAAAAATCCAAAAAAAAACTATGTATTAAAATTTAAAAAATATTATGAAATCGAATACAAAATACAGTACCGGTACCTCTGATAAGCAGTAGAACTATAACATTATTGATAATAAAACACCGGCCTTTAAATCAAAAGTCGGTTAAAATTCGAAACTTAATATTTAACATACCGGTACATAAACATACCGACATTTAATAAAATCCGGAAGTTATTTATTCTCGAACTTGAAATTACCCGCAATTTCCATTTAAGCTCAATATAAAATTAAGCGCTTTCAAATGTACTTTATTTAAATCGATAACCACATGTTTAACAAGTAGCAGCTAGCACACAAACAAACCGTATTCAAATAAGAGGCGCAACAAGTTCGAACGAAAAATGCTTCCGCCAAAAACTTCTTAGAAATTATTCCGAAATGTTAAAAGGTGTAAAACTAATTGACTCGCTCTATTCAACATCTTTTTCCCACTGCAAAAACTATAAACAAAAACGTTTGATTGTTTGCAATAAACATGGATGAATCGGAGATAAACACACGAAAAAATGCGCGTCTTTCTATGAACATGGTTTGAACGTTGTAAGGTATCTCGAGCCATCCAACCAGCCAGCATTTTAAATGTATCCTCATTTAGATATGCAGACGTGCTTTCTTTTCCCACAACTAAAACTCCCATTCATATGTAAACACATCCCATCTTTTTTTTTTTTTTTTGAAAGCCACTACCGGCTTCTTTGATGTCGCCCATCCTGATAACATCAGTCCCGTGTAACATGAATGGCACACGGATGCCTTTGTATAGACTTCTCGGAATTGCAAATTCGATGAACTCCAACCTGTACACAACGCTTGTATTCACGGAGATCCGTAAAACACCCACCTCGTGAACTTTGACCGAATGACAGGTCAACTTCATTTGCATGCGTTCCGCCGCTTGTTCGCAGCAAAAACAAAAAGAGAAATTCAGTCTTTCAGCTGATTTTTTAGCCCAAAATACAGTTTTGAGTGAAGCCACGTCATTCGAAACTGTTAAGGTATTCGGCGATGACCTATGCTAGACCCAGACCTGCACACATGCTAACCTAAAGAGTGTTCCAACTTCCTTCGCCACAGTCTATGATCTTTGCAACACGTAAATATATTTTTATAATCTCGTGTCAAACAAGCTTAAACCACGATTCCCATATTTTTTTTTTTTTATCTGTTTGATTGACATGTCCAAGTCCGACTCCAAACTCTTTCGAACGTTTGGCTGCGTTTGGTATCAAAAGTAGTTACGTTCACGTTTTTGAAGAAAAATAAAATGATACGGCAAAACCTGGGTAAAACGAACTCTGTATAAAAAAGAAAACCCGGATAAACAAAAAGAAAAGTTGGGAACGCAATTTTAGAACAGCTAAAAACCGGAAAACTTGTTTAAGCCGGAAACGGAAGGCAATTTTAGCACGTATGCCATAATTTTTTTTTAATTATGTTTCTATATTTAATAATTAGTAAGTTATAAAGAAGCCCCAGTTAATTCTAACCAAAAATTTAGTTGTGTAGGTAGACTCAATACGCGCTGTGGTAGTGTTTTCATCATAAGTTTTGTAAGTTCATGAATATAAAATGGAAAGGCTGATGTAGCAAAAAAAAAAAAAACTCCAATCTTATTAAAAGAATTGATACTGCGATATTTTAATTAAATTCACAAAAATTCAATTTTTAACAGTACGGTAACATTTTTTAAGTTTTACTTTGATGTAAGCTACTTTTCCCCTCTAACCTTAATAAAACGGAAACTGCTAACAGTTTTCGGGTCCATGTAAACCTACCACACGATTCCGATTTACTCAGAGAAATGCATCTGGTTTCTAAACCCCAATTTTTTTTTTTAAAAAAAGTAAATTTAAAAATTTTCAGTAAAATTTATTTTTATTTGCCCGCGATATCTACAGTACGGTATACCAAACAAATAAAGCAATTTACAAAGAAATTCTGACTTTTCCACTTTTGAAAATATACACGACTAATGCATACACTGTACTGTATTTGTATATATTTTTTATTATATATTTTTTTTTATATAAATTGTTTGATTTTTCCACCCATTTTGCCAGCGCTATATGTACACAATTTTCAATCGTCACCCCCGATTTAGATACGGCGCCTCTAAACAATCGAATTGAGTCGACAGACCCCAATATCAAAAACATTTTTTGACAGCTGGGTAGGTCAAACAAAGTGACAAGTAAATGACGAACTTATCATAAATAAAAAAAAAGCGTCACTAAACATGTTTTCCTTAAGGTTGAGAAGGACAGGAAACAGGAAGTGTAGAAGAAGAGGTTAGATTCTCACATCCCAACGCGCAGGCTCGATGCCAACTTTTCGTCAAATCACGCACAAAATTACAGATAAAAAGAGTTAAGCATCGCAGATAAAATGAAAAGAAAGGCCAGAAAAAATGACAGCGTTGTGTAAAAATCGAATCATAAAATAATTTAGCTTTAATATTAGTTCTTTGACT
Organism: Polydesmus complanatus; assembly: GCA_034692225.1. NCBI lineage: Eukaryota > Metazoa > Arthropoda > Diplopoda > Polydesmida > Polydesmidae > Polydesmus > Polydesmus complanatus. The sequence goes on along the minus strand of JAQGAZ010000431.1, from coordinate 43,206 downwards.
GCTTTTTAATGCGCCAAACACCGCTGTCAATCCAAAAATTATCATCAAACCTTTTTTTTTTTTTCGATTAACTTTTCTTTCCATAATCGGATTAGGCGTCACGCAATTTCATCATAATCTGTTTGGAAGTACACACGCAAATAGGTCATCGTTCAAAAACAATTTGACCTCCTCATTTACCCCCCACCCCCCTCCCCCTTTTACACCGCACCTACTTGTCTTGTCAACTCAATCTCTAATCAACTAACGACTGGATGCACTTTGAGCCGATAAAAACTTACTTAACTCAACCTTATAGGTATTCACCTGTCACACAACCAGCCCACTCTGATTGGAATTGAATGACAAGTGCAAATTAACGATAACGTCATTTACCGTCGAGGACTTCGACAGCAAATGCTTGGTCAGTAAATAATATTGATAAAAAATACAGTCTTGCAAAAAAAAAATAAAAATAAATAAAAAAAAATAACATTTTCACCTGAAAAGCCACCTGGCAAAACATCAAGCAAAACAATATCATAAGTTTCAAAAGCATTAAAAAAAAAAATTAAAAACAACTCTGAAGTTGAGCTGCTTTTTTAAATGGCTGGAAATATTGTTTTGTTGTAGACATACAACCCGCGCAATATTTTCAGTTTTACTACAAATTAATGCACGTACAGTTCTCATAATTTCAACAAAAAAGAATTTACAGTCTTTCACATTTTCTCTAAAAGACAACATTTCTTTCATTGTAAGTTACATGTAGATGTACAATCAAAAAAGTTTAAAATGTCTTAAATTAAACAACAATACCGTAGAAGTAGGTTACAACGACATCGAATAGACCGAACATTTTATGACGCTATGTCCGAGTTTCACTACATCAGATTAACTAAACATCTTTACAACATTTAAGAGCAATTCGATTCGTATTCGATATCGGATTTCTGCAATAGTGCGGTTTAATTATGCAATACAGTAATAAACATTCATTTATAATAATCCTTATACAGTACATGCACTTATCTAGATTTTTAGATTTTCTTCATTGTTCGTTTTTTTAAAAAACCAAAAAAAAAAAAAAATAATAATAAGTCATTAAATTTAGTTCAATATTGGAAAAATCTATCTAAAAAAAACAAGATAATGTACTGACTTTTGTTTTTGACGCTATCGACGAAGTTAACGGTCTTTTTGACGCAATAACAGAGTTTTTTATAAGACGAATGCCGCGGACTCTTAAAGGATGACGTTATATCCGAGGAGGTTATAACTAAGTATGCTACTTTAATTACAAAATAAACTTTTAAATGGAAACGTACGATACTGGTACAGTACCGATTATTTTATGACTAATTTTAATAGAAGTTTATAAATAAATCCTTGAAAATTTTATTGATAATTTGGTGTGTTGAAATTTAATTTACTGAAATACCGGTGCGCTATAGTAAAACTTCAATATTTCATAATTTTGAAAAATTAAATTATCATAGTACCGTATATTATTAATCACACAAAATTCTGGAAATTTTTTTTTAATCAAGATGGAATCAAAAAAACCTGCAAAAAATCATCAATCTTAAAATTCTTATTTTTTATTGTTGTATAAAATTTTTATGCGCTACCAAAAACACAAACATAAGCTGCGGTAGTCAATCAAATCACTTAAAAAGCACGCAAACATTCAAATTGACGCCAATTTTAACATTAAAATTCCCACCCTCCCTTTTTCTTTCCCTCTCCCCACCCTCTCTCTTCTGTTGTTAAGAGATTTTTGTTCTAGAAAAAGTGTTTCCACTCACCGCAACCGCCTGCTACCACCTTCAAATCGTAGAGCGTGTATACTGTATACGTCGCTATTAAACAATTTCGATAAATTCGTCGGAGCATCTCATTGGCAACGACAAAGCCACATACGCGGGATATAAAGTAGCAATGCAATTGCGCGTGCTTACATCGTCAAACTTTTTGTCGCTTATTTTTTTTCAATCATTTTCCGCTACGAGTGCTTATACAAAACCGTTAATGTTAGTTATTGATTGAAAAGAAAGGAAAATAAAGAAACGAGAGAGAAAAGATGTAATAAACCCATAAAAGATCTCGACTTATGCGTTATTCACAGTAATAAAATTGTTGCGCACCGAATAAAATGGAGTGTACAAAAGAGAAGGGAGTGGAAGGGAGGAAAAAGAAAAAAAAAATTTTCAAGAGTAAAAATGGAAGACAAAGATAAGACGGAAAAAAGTAGGAAAAATTCCGTCGGGACACTCGTCGATTTAATGATGCTGAAAATGTTCTTACTCGCAAACCGTCTATTTGCTAGCGAGGCGATAGCTCTCAACCCAACACGCTCCACGCTATCTTAACAGCAAATAAGTAAAGTGTTTTTATAGCAAATTGGATGCATTAAATTAAATGGGATATGATTTCTGATAAAATAAAAATTTAACAGAGAGCGTGCAATCTTTTCCACGCATACACTTGGTCCTCGTCGTCGGCTGCCACATGCAAATGATTGGATATTGAATCCTCAGCGAGAGTCCGCAACAATCTAATAATAGTCTTGACACCGAGACAAAAAAAAAAAAGAAGAAATAAATTCGTCTTAGATTTTATTTTTTATTCAATCAGAAGAAAAACTTTGCGTAATTTATTTTCTTAGCTCTCGGTATTTTAACTAAATATGGTTCCCTGCGGAGAAAGAAGATTGGTGATAAAAAATGTAATTTTTCATGTTTTTCTGCGAACTAGTACGTATGACGTTAATAAATTCATTACTCCTACAGTAGATACTGATACATAAGACGCTACCTAAAAGTTTAAACTCATTATGTGCACTTTTTAACCAAATCTAAATTAATTTTTCTTTTTACTCGTAGTTAAAAAAACCCTAAAAAAGCAACAATTATGCTTTAAAGTTTATTTTAAGCAAACTTCAAATACCAAAACAACACTCGAAAATTATTCCCAGTATGTGCCTAATAAATAGCCTACTTTTGCGAGAAAAAAATTGTAATAAACTTCAAAAACGCGAACGTCATCAACTATAAGAATTCTTAAACCGGAAACTTTCCCATTCCAACTTTTCCCATTTCCACCTAAATCAATTTCAGGGAAAAGTAAGATTGTTACTTTCAGTTAACGATAAAAACTTTATCGTCTGTAAGGAAATTACGACTAATTTGAAAGATCTTATACAGGGTGCTCGAAACGTAACGCAAGCCAAAATATGTGCAAAAGAGCCACAAACCCACTATTCCTGGGTCTCTTGATTTAACTACCTCGCCCACAACGTCTTTTAAAAAGTTATCTTTCCATGTTAGACTTGTTGGGAATTCCAAAATGAGGAAATTCCAATTAAAACCCTTCATTACCCCATCATAGATAGAGGTACATCATACCATGTTCTTTGGAGATTTTTAAGTTCTATTAGTATCTCGTAATATGATGTTGGGTTGCGTCACCCTATGTCAGGCCTGCCCTATGTAAAACAGCTGTTTTTCATGTTAACAATTTTTAAAACAAGTAGCTTTGAAATTCGTTTTACGGACGTTTTACTGCGTTTTAACGCCTACAGCAAGCACACTTATTATAAAGATGGTGACGTTGAAATATTTATACGTCAATATCTCATATCGTTAAATTTACAGTTCGATTCCAACAAACTCATCAAATTTTTCGATAAATCCTTCAACCACACGAGCAATCGTTTTAATAAAATATAGGTACCGGTACGCGCGCAGTCAAAATAAGCGTATACAACAATCAAATATTAAAAGTGAGTGCAATCTCAAGTTGTCAGCGTCTGAGATTGCGTAGTAAATTGCAAAGAATAACAAGATTTGTGCGTGAAGAAAATGATTTATACAAGATTAACAGCTCGGTAATAAAAAAAAGAAAGAAAAGGGGAGGGTGGGGATATGTGAATTTAAGACAAATGGCGGGCAAATCCATTCATCATTGCGAAAGCATTCAGCGTTTTACTGGCGCTGTTAATACTACTTTACACCCAGTAAAGTGAAACTTACTTTCATCCGCAAAAACTCCAATAGAAATGGAAGCAAACGGCTGAGCCTTGGCTTCCTGCTTCACTGCGTGGATAGAACAAGTTGATATAGAATCATTTTCTAGATGGTTTCGTTTTACCCAAAATTTATTTTGCACTTTGACTAAATTGCGAGCTCCATTTGTCAGAGTGAGAAATGGACACCAATCACTTTCAACCTTAAATTTTCACCCTCTTTCGCACTTTATTGCCGCAATTTCTTCTCCCCCCCCCCCTCCCGGCAATACCCCCTTCACTCCCCCCCTTTACCATCCACACTCTGGGGCTAAGAAACGTTCAACCGCATTCTAAGAAAACATGCCACCCCTACATTTCACCGCCCCACTCCTCCCACGCTTCCATCATAAATGAATATTCTACATTTGATGTTCTATTCGATTCTTCGTTTATTCGCATCCAAGAGCTCACTACACATTTATAAATAATATTCAGAAAAATAAAAGTAGAAGAAATATGTATATTATATTTCTGGGGTTGTGCGAAATCCAAATTACGTAAAGCTGGGAAAATAAATGTGAAAGCCAGCCTATATGAAAAGTATTTTTATCCGAAATTGGCGCACTCCATCTAACAACTCGCGAGAAATTTACGAGTTTTCAAAGGTTCGGATTTTGAAATAAATAATGAGAGAAAGTATAGCGAAAAGAAGAAGAAGAAGAAAAAAAAATAATAAAAAGAATCTTTTTATCCAGCTTCTGCCAAAATAGCGCTGTTGATGGAAGTTTTGAAGGCGCTTCCATGGCTGCGCGACAGTGTTTGCTGGTTCGGGTGTAGGTGTTGGCATCTCAGCATGGATTGCCGCTCAACCACGTCTAACATTACAAACAAACCCAGATCTGCTTCGTTTTTGGTAAACGAAATATGCCATCTCCTTCCATTATCGCCTCCCTCGTAAAGATCTCTCTCTCTCTCTCCCCGTCCTGCGCAACTCATTCCCCCACCCTATCATTCCATTCCCTCCCACCCTTTTACAATTATTTCAATTTAGACGTTAATGTGTATCTTGCAAACACAATGTCGGCGAAGGGATAAATGTCGCCTTAGCTAGACGCTAACAAATCACTTTCGTGGAAATAAATGTTTGTGCTAAAGCAGCTGAAATGTTACCATCTATAAATATACACAATGCACGACGGCTGTTCTTATTCTTAAGCTCCTCCACTTTGGGTAGACACATCCTCCGCTCAACTACTGGGTACGTGTCGCCAGAGCAGTTAGCGCAAACGAGTGAGTGAGAGAAGGGATATAGAGACAGAAGGAATAGTTTGTGTCGTTTGATTGGTGTGCACCAATTAAAAGCACTTTGCGCCAGATTCAGCTGTCGACAAATTCCAAACTCGTCTATATATCTGTCTAAATAGTCTCATACTTTTTCCTTGGAAATGGATATCTGGCAACGAGTCGGTGACAGTGCTGTAAACTCCTATATATAGCGAGCAGTTCATTACGTTACAAGATTGTCACAAAGACCAAATGTCTCTTCCCCAAATCTCTCTCTCTCTCCTTTTCTCGCCCTCCAAATCCGATTGCAGCAGTTAAAAGCGAATCATGCAAAGGAGAAAGTGGACTCGGGACCACGTGATACACCGAGGCAATTGCCAAAAGGAAGAAAACGCGTTGGTCATCGACATTTGTCTTGCTTACGACCCCTCGTTAACTAAAAGCTAATAATGTGACTGGGGACGTGTAAATTGTCGGGCGCAGACTCGTAACTTCCGTCTCCTAACGGGAGAAAAAACGAGATTGGACGACATCCAAGTCAACCAAATTGCTTTCCGAGACTTTGGCGAGCACCAAAATACTGGCAATTAATTTTCCGAGTCGAGTTGTATACCCGGATTACCTACCGGAACTGCTGACTCGTATAGTGTGACACACGCGGTGAAAGTAATTAAAAATATATTTAAAAAAAAAAAAAAGAAAAGAATGAAAGGTTTCTTACCGTAGCATTTCCTGACACCTGCTCGGTTCGACCCTCCACCACGCCGAAATAACCATTCAAACTTTCTTCTTTTTGTCGTTTTCCGTCGAAATTAAATCTGAAACGAAATGAAAATACGATTAATCAGCAATAATTCAGCGTTGCTACTTAAGTATAAATGCGACTTAGCAAAAGTAAACAAAAAGTTTATCTATGGAGAACCTTTAAACTGCGGATTAAATAAAAAGTACATGTACACACGCTCTTTAATGTAAATTAAAATTTTAACTGTCAAGTAACAAGAAATCCATTTTCACATAAAAAGTTAAAAAAATACTAAATAAATAACCAAAACAAATAAATTTTTATTTTTAAATAATTTAGTAATGAAAAAAATAAATGTTTGCCATTAATAAAAAAAATATATACATATTACATTCCTCATTTAAATATGAAAAGTGACAAAATGTAAATACTATTTTAGTTTATTCAAAAAGATAAAACTTTTTCTTAATATAAATTTGAAAAAACTACCGTCATTTACAATAAATTCGCTGATAACCATCGTCATACGCTCGTAACTTATTTGAAAAAACGGATGTATACAACGTTACAGCTGCAAACATATTTTAACAAAGTATATCTATCCAAACTGCCAATCCTCAAAAATTTACAACACTCATTTCCAAACGTTATCACTTACATTTTCGACTTAACTTACTAACAACGATAAAAATCTGCAGATGCTATTAAATCGGATTTACTTAATTCGAAAAAATCCGAGTCAAAATCCTCGGTAACGTCATTCGACTCGAAAAAGAAGAAGGGGGAGAAAAAAAATACCCTCCAGAACGACAATTAGAGATGTAATCGTTCCACTGTCATTTAATCTTATAATCGCTCATTTTTTAATTCACGAAACGCAAATGTACGCATGAACGATTGCGTTTATTATCATCATCAATAGCAAGAAGAGACGAGGAAACACCGTGAGATCGAAAAGCTTTCATTATTACGCTTAGGTTTAGAAAAATCTTCCTTTTTCCCGCCCATGCACTAGTTCGCAGATTAACATTATCCCCCTCCCGCCTCCTTCGTATATCTAAACACAGGTTTCTGCAGATACAAAAATAAATAAAGTTATTATTTCCTCCCTCCATCTCTCTCTCTCGGTCGACGTTGCTTACGAAACGCTGACCTGCGGAGTCAATGTTGCCAATCAAAACCTTCTCATTCTTATTGATAACCGGATTAAAACTATCAATGAGTCAGTCAGTGAGCTTTGGTGATAAAAAAAAAAAAAATACGCGTGCGAGTCGTGTTTCATCGCAAATCTCCACCCGATCGACCGGTCAGCGTTTAGCTGGGCAAAAGGGCTTTCAATCAGCGTAATCCCCGCCTATCCCTGTCATATACTGCACATATTCAATATGACATAATATCGATTCATCACTAACTTGCAAACGTAGGAAAGAATCTGTTATTTCCACTTCACTTCTCTCTTTACACTACAGTACAGTATATACTTATCAATGCCTGGATCAGAAGTGGGGGGATAGAGAGGAGGTAGATGGTGGGGAGGGAAATCCGGAAATAAACGTCACACACACGAAATTCTCATCATCGACGCTCGTTTCGAGTGTAAACGTCGGCTTAAGTAGGGCCACGAGAGTTCTTTTGTAAACAACGTGCACATGTCCACGTGCCACTCTTACTAATTTCCTATTTGTAAAACAAAGTAGATAACAAAAAAGCTGCTGTTTTTTTTTTTTTATTATTATTGTTAAAGTAATAATAAAAAAAAATGAAGAAAATTAATGAGCACAAAAATTATTGAAAAAGTTAAGTTATTTATTTGGTTCTTAATTTTCCTTTTGACCCAATTCCAATCTTAAATTATTGCAGACAGCATGACGCTAAAATATCAAAATAAATTTGATTAATAAAACTAAAAATATTATTCGGGAATATCTTTGCCATTCATGCGATTAAAACTAAAAAGATTGAGATTTTGTACTGTACATGTAATATACATTTCTTTTTAATAACTTATCAAGTCTTTCCCCTAATTTTGCCAAACTTTTAAGAAAACGCTCCGTCGAATTCTCCCACCCCACAATAATATTGAAACGTCCTTTGAAATTGCTTTTTAAAAAAAAAAAAAAACGAAAATAAAGTGAAAGTTTGCGAAATGACCTATACGAGCAGTTGAAACAGTTGACGGATTATATGAAAGAAAGTATATTAGTTTTGAGATTTATAACTGCCTTCCGATATAAATCTCTATTATAGAGTGCGTTTCGGAGTTGTTTTCTTCACATCCGTCGCCATATGAGACGTGGAACGGTGAAAAGGTGAAATATTATGAAACAGATAAAAAAAAGAAGAAAAAAAAAAGTTGCGCAGAAAATCAAATACAGTACAGTGCTGCCTCGAGATTTAGTATTGCCAATATCAAAATTCATATTGAGAAATGCAAGTCATTTTTATATGTTGCTAACAATTGTTTGTCAACATTTCACTCGCTTTTCATCCATAATTCATTCAACTTCGAAAATGCGATTCTTTTTATTGCGGCAGAATGCTATTTTCCCGAAAGAGTCAATCATCTCATTCTTTTTTATTACTACAGTGTATTTCCAAAATCGGAAATTACAATGTTAAAAAATAAAATAAAGTTAACACTATATTACTTAAATCGGAAGATTAAACTACAAATTAAAGCTAATTTAACAGTTATAAGGAAAACTACTTCGTTAGGAATAATTATTTCAGCAAAAAAAAATTAAATAAACACCAAACTTTGACGTAACTCTTTCCATGCATTCAAACAGCGAAAAAAGCAGCTTGAGGTCACTTTACTTTAACGTTATTTTTCAAACTTCCGGGTGAATATTTATTAAACCAACATCCAAAATAATCTCTACCTCGTTTCCAAATTTTTACTCATCGCCTGTCAAAGTGACAGTTACGCGTCACGTCACATTTACCACTAAAAAAACCTACAACGCTCATTCCTCCTACTTTAAAAAAAAAATAATAAATAAAAAAACCTGAAATTTCTTAGTTGTTGTAAGAATCGGTTAAGGAAGGTGGTTAAATCGATTTCTCCATCTCCGTCTTCCGAATCGATATTTATGCACGTACTCGGAAAGAATGAGTGAGTGAACGAGAAGAAGAAGAAAAAAATTAATCGGAGATGTGATTAAATTTGTGCTTCCGTCATCATTCTTTAATATTTTCAGTCTGATCACGGCAGTTGGTTGCCGAGCTTGTTTGTTTATTTGTTTTATTATTATTATTATAAGTAGAGAGAGAGAGAGAGAGAAAAAAAAAACACCAACCAGAGATAACCGAGAGAGACACACTTGCGTGGGGAATAAACACAAATAGTAATTACATTTACGACCGACACCGCCGCCTAAATTGACTAAAATCCATTCAACGTGAGTGATTTTTAATTCACTTCTGTTGTTCACCTGTCTGTATGTATATCCAGCGCTAATAAAACTCATTACTGATGCTCTGCCTCTTATGATCTATCTGCTCAGCTGGAGAGGAAATAACAAAAAAAAAATATATGGTAAAAAAAAAAAAATTAACGTCTAGGTTATTCGTCTACGTGTTGGCTGCCAATTTTCACGTGAATGGGAAATGGAGTGGAAAATCACATCTGCATATAAAAACGACAGAAGTGCTGCTGGTGCTGCTCTCAACAAATCTCTTTCAATTTCAAAGTTAAAACGGAAGCATTCCTAAGCCGCTAAAACCTTTCTAATTATGAAACAATAGATTTCAAAATGCCGTAGATTTAAAATAGGAATTAGTACAATGCCAAATTGGAAACTGCGTCTCCTTTTTAAATGTTAAAGATTGACATCCGATTTTATCTTTACGAATTTAAACGTTCGAACAATTAGGGCCTATTACTGTACGAAATTTATTTTAGAATTAAACATTTTGGAATATAAACCGCAAATTTAACGACTCTAACAAACCGATAATTTGATCCAATAAAATTAAGTCTAATTTAAATATTTTTTTAAATCAATTTTAAAAGATTTTTCTTGGAATTACAAGCTACAAAATTTCATTTTCAATAAAATTTAATTGTAGACCGATTTTAAAATAATTGTCAAAATCAATTCCGGTTATAATTTAATTCGAAATAAATATTTTGCTCTTGCTTATACTTACAAGACTTACGCAAGATCACTTTTCTTATACTCGCTGATTACTAATTTATCGATTTCGGCCTATACAATAATTTGAACAACTTCAAGATTTAAACGAAGCAGACATAATATGCACATTTTTAATATAATATTGGTAGATAAAACCTACAAATATATCGTTTGGGTTACATGACTGTTACCGGTATTTATTTTTCGATGTTTTCGTTGTACGAGTACAATAAAAATTTTCAGATCATTAAATTTTATATTTACAATTTCGCCGGAGACAACGTAATAATATTACGTGACCTCGGGAGACATCGCGACTATTTTCAAACTAAAGAGCGGGTAGCTTTTCACCCGAGCGAGGTGTAAAATGTTATTTAACTTGTGTAATATAATTTTTATTGTTATCCTCAGTTATGTAATTGTAAAAATACAGTAGTTAACAAGGTCGTACTGATTACCTGGCATAAAAAAAAAATACAAATAGAAAATAAAACATTGCAGAGTTATTGATTCAGATAACAGAAACAAAAAAAAATTTAATTTATCATGAAAATTATTTCAATGATTCTCAATGCAGAAACAAATTTACTTCACTATTACATTCACGATTTGCAAATATAGATGTTAATGATCAAAAAAATCTTTTTTGTTTTTGTTTTATATATAAAAAAAATTATAAGCTATTGTACTGTAGACATCGTTTTAAGTCCCTCCATTAAAAATTAGTCTAAAGATTAAAAATGTTTGTTGTTATGAATTGTGATTAAATAATATTTAACTTATCTTAATGTTTGCTCATCAAATGAACATACTGAGTGATTTATAGTCGCAGTTTGCCCTCTCCTGCGTCTATGAGGAATTGCGTGTGCTCTCGTCTCATTTCCAAGACAACGGAGCTGCTTTTCAATTCCTCATCTCTGCGCTATTCATTTGTGGCCTATTTCGCCACAAATTTAATAAATTACAAAGCTTGAAAATAGAAAAATAAAAAAAAAAAGATTAAAAAAGTTAACGCCAATTACTCCGATCTTAACATCTCCACAAGTGGTTTTAATTCGCTTAGCAACTTAATTATTCAACAAAAACCTTAAAATGCGCCGTGCATTCTTTTTAATTGTACGAAAATTGAAATTTCTTAATAAACAACAACGCCAACAACAATATAAAAACAATGGTCCATTTATCTAACGTCAGAAAATCAACGTTCATAAATTTATAAACTAAACACGTTTCCTCTCCCTCTCTCCTTCGTTCGTTCTATATCTCTCTCTCTCTACTGATCACTTAATTATCAAACTGTAGTATACAATTTCCGGTAACAATAAATTAACGTCATTTAAGCGGAATGTTTTTTTTTTTTTTCAAAGATAACAAAACGCTAAATAGACGTTTTCCTAACACGCTTTCGAGATAAATGAGTGTGAGGTGCTTTAATCATTTAATCGTGTTATTCATGCGATGAAAGTGAGCATGAAATATACTACCGACATTCAACATCGGAAAAATACTCCCTCGACAATTTCTAATCGTATTTGTTACTATTTAGAAATGCCTGGCGTAGTGCAATTGCGAAATCACGACGGTTAATTAATCCTTAACCCCGCCCAAAATATATACGCAGCAACGTTAAATTGCTAAAATGCTACCATAAAATTCATATTTTGTAGAATTTTTAATGTTTTTTTTTTTTTTTTGTTTTCCGTATTATGATTTAAAAAAATAATATTTATTATTTTTATTTTTTAAACGCTTTTCACAGATACTATTTTTAAGTTAGCACTGGCTGATCAAACTCAATTACGGTAAAAAAAAAAATAATTAAAATTATTTTTAAAAAATCACCTCTACCCCCAAAAATATTAATAAATAAATTTAATGCTTCCCTGTACAAAAAGCCCGGTGTAGGGTATAATGCATATTAAAATTTTGAGCTTAAAATATAATCTTAGAACAACAGTTACTGTATTTAAAACACTCATTTTATAACACTAAACGTAATATACCGTACGGTATATTTAAAAGATTCCGTGAAAACAAAGTTGTTACGCTTTGTCCCAGCTGGCTTGTCCGTACGGAAATACCGAGTAGTAGGCTACCTATAAGGCTATAAAATACGTTTTAGTTTGAAAAAAAAAACCCCGATACAAATAGCATTTTAATCGCCTTTTTCTCGTATTACATGTGCAACGTTTCGCTTTTTGGTCTCTGAAATGCGGGCGCACGCGTGTAAGAGCTCCGATCTTAATCCCCGCACACGCACCGTACAAAGTCGGTACAAGCACGGTGAGACCTGAAGTTGAGGTAAACGCACTTAAGCCGCGATAAACGTCAAGTGAAACGATACCCCAGAGTCAAATAAGCCACTTCGGAATTCGGCACGCGCTCCAATCGAATCCCAAAAACATCGAATTACCACTTAAATATCTTCTTCATTTCGAGCAAAACTGAGCCCAAAACCTTAAATAAAATAATAAATCTCTTGATAATTCTTAAAACAAGACTAACCCTATTTTAATATTTTAGAATATTTAGCCCACGTAAAAAAAAAAAAAAAAAAAAAAATTGTCGAAAGACCAACATAAGTAATGACGTCAACCGCAAAAAAATATCCGCTGCCTTTTTATTTTATTATTATTATTATTATTTTTTTTTTTATCAAAAAGCTAAGTAAGCACGTAGGAACATTAATCTTAGCTTTATAACTAATGGAGAAAAATGTGGGTAAATGAGTAGTCAGTATTATGTAGGAAGAGAGAGAGGAGGAGGAGGAAGATGAAATAGAAAAGTGTGCGGGTACCTGTAGTAGTAGTAGTTGGTTGTTTTAAGTGAAACACGGGGATGATGTGTACGTGATGAACATCGAGGGAATAATAGTGAATGAAATATGAATCCCCGGTGGCAACTTTTCTCCAACCAACTATATCACTTTCTGACACTGATCAACTAACTACATTTAGAAATGATCTCATAAATACTTAGACTTCATAAAGAATCCATATTTCAAGACCAAAACTGATGGATACATATTTACTACGGGCATATAAATTTCGTCTCCAACGACTATTTATTTCGCTTTTCCACCTTCCTCCTCCCAACCACCCACCTCCTTCCCTCATCTTACCCACCCACCCACTACCACCTTTCGCCGTATTATTATAATTACAATATACAGAGCACACCCGTACGACGTGTTCAGACGTAAAATTCCTTCATCCATGCATACAAAACAACCATTAAACCAATTTGCTCTTAAATTGATAGCTACAGAAACACCATGTTAATTATGGTAATGCATAAATGCACTTTTTATACGCTTGATTTTTTCCGCCTCCGACGTTTTCTACAGCCTAGAAAGTAATTACGCCGGGATCACCTCGACGTATGCACGTGCGTTTCTCTGTTGCTAGAGAGAGAGAGAGAGAGGGAGCTAGATATCACGAGAGTAAGCACGCGCCAACACCTGCTAGCGCTCGATATCATTTTCGCAACTCCATATTTTAGAGTATAAGAAGTGAAATTTTACATTAGAAAAATAAGAAGAAAAAATGCAATATGCAATAAACTTCGCAATAAAGGCGAGCGAAAAAACTAGGCTCGAATTTTTTTTTATCCTCTCTCTCTAAATGGGGGCGCTGTTTAAATAATCAACTAAATAGGCGAGTTAAAGAAAGAAAAAAAAAAAACGTTAATATTAATTTATGTACCGAACAGAAGGTAATTTGAGAAATAAAGTTAGCGCAGTTAAATGAGCGATAAAAGTGCATAAATTTACATTTTTGTCATCGATAAATAAAAAAAATGCTCGTAAGTTAGAGTTGTGTGCTGCAGCTGAAGTTAAGCTCTCCGCTATGGAACGCCAATTTATTGCGCAGATATACTTTTACTTTATTCCTTTTTCCTCCCCCCCACCCATCCCCCCCAACAAAAAATATGGCGGATCGATCAAGTTTCAGAGAAAAAATATTTGCCCAAAGTCTCGCAAACAACGTATCGATGATATACATTGCAACACGTTCCAAACTTTATGCTAAGTCATAAAGTGAAAGAAAAACAATTCCAAATCTTTTTTACGAGCTCTTAAAAACGGCACCGGTTTATCCTTAGCAGAAATCGAAAAAATAAGATGATGAAGAAAAGAAAAAAAAAATATACTAAACGTTTCTAAAAGTCTTATTTTTATCAGTTTACGGTGCGACATGTGACCGGGGAAAAAGTGAAATCGCTAGACCCAAACTTTTCAACTTGAGCTTATCTTCAAACGTATCAAGGTAAGAAGTGATTCAAAAACTAAAACTCATCAAACTTTTACTTTTTATAACTTTCTTTCTATTATACTGTACTGTATATCTTATATAAAAAAACCTAATTTAAAGATAAAAAAAGAATACGAGTGCTGCATATTATTTTAGCTCGACGTAGGAAGAAGAAATTATCTTCTAAGAACGCAACGGAGCATAAATAAGAGAAAAGAAGAGAACATACAAATTCCAAGAAAATTTTCTAAGAATGTCGACGCTCAAATCGCCAAGTTCATCACTTTGGAAATAATTTTAAACGAGAAATAAAACGCAAAAAATATATATATATCCAAATCATTATCATCTACTTAATCCGCTTGTATATATTTTACGAAGAAATTGGATTCTAATTCTCACCAACCCCCCAACATTTCGTTGGCATACAATTTTCAACATCTCCAAATAAGATTTTCTTACTGATAATCGCCTTCAATTTCCATCTAACATACTGTACCTTAATTTATATCTCCAAAAAAAATAAAATAAAACATTCTCTCAAATCAAAATGTACGGTAATAAAAAATAGCAGAGCGCGATTGAAAAACATTACTATTCTCCCCAAAACCAACCATCAGAGAGAGCTCTGTTACCATCAAACGCGTTTGTATAATAAGAATCGAATCGCGTCACTAACATTCAAATCTGATGTATGTCACGCGCAGATGCGAGAAAGAAAAAAAAAAGTCGATGGAACTTAATGGCGAAAAGAATGGTACCGAACCGGTAGCTAAAAATCACTAGCAAAAAAAGAAAAAAAAAGTAATATTCCGGATATTAAATACGATACAGAACGTAAAGAGAGAGGGAATGAGGGGTGGGTTAGGAGTTGGAACTGTAATAATAATAAACGATCGCGGATGAGTGTGTGAATATGTATCCTACACATAGCCGTATCTGTTAACGTGCATGCGTGAATATTTAACCGGAAGCGGTGTAGAGGTGCGTATTTAAGCACGTCTACCGTTTCCTTTCATCCAAACACCCACACGCCTGCAAAACACGTGTAACCCCAATAAAATGACAATTCTAGTGGAAAAATAAAGTTCGCTAGAGCGAAATGTATTTTCAAGCAAATATGCCGTAGCCTATAGCCTAGGTATAGATGGAATAAAGATGGCTATCTAATCCACGTGTAATAGCGGTGTACGCGGTGTATATTGTAGATGTGGGAAGGTAGCGGTGGTACGGTTACATGATGAAGCCAGTTAGCGTGAGGATGTTTGCACGCATAAAGCTGTTTCTTTATGAGAAAATGAGGGTAGTGATTTTATCATGCGAAAATGCTTTTTCTTCTTCGCCCTCTTTTTACCCAAATGTAAAAATAAGTGATGATAAAAAAAGAAGAAAAAAAAAAAAGAAAACCAATAAAGAAATATTGCCAGCGGCCCAAATTAGACAACAAACCATGAATTGAGCGAATACATCGCGCGCAATTTCGACTAATAATATTGAAACGATGAATTCAAAACAATTTTCACGCGCGCAACAAAAGCTATATTGCATCGAGAGAAAAAGAAGAAAAAAAAATTAATTGGCAAATAAAATTCCCCAACTAACTGCAATTAAAAACTAATTCAAAATTTGTCGCTCGAGGCATCGTGCTATTACAAACATTGAGGGCAAAAATACGACTGTCATTCATTTATTCACATGTCACTTGATTTTCATCGCGAAATAACAATTAAGGTTGAATGATACCGTAATTATGAAACAAATCTGTTTTACCGATAAATGCCACATTAATCCAATGTTTATACCTTTAGCAATTTACAAATTTTAATACGGCTTTAGAATTTTTAACTATAATTACGGTACATAATTTACTGGTTTGCAATCCAGAAAAATATTCGACTACCAGAAATATTTATTTTATATAGAATAGAGTATACACAGTGTACGGAAAAAAGTTGAGCTATTCTTTAACATATTAAAATAGTTTTAAAACGTTAACTTAAATTGAAAAGTAAACTACTTTTAATGTAAGCGCCGCCACGTTAATTTCAACTTCTACGACAGTGGTATAGTAATTTCTCCTTGTTATCGCTTTAGCGTTTCCGACACCACAAAATTTTCTACTAAATCGGAATAAATACACTGTTAATTTGACTATTAATTTCTTATTAGTCAAACATTTTGCCTACTTCATCTCAAACAAATAATTATATTATCTGTAGGAAGCTACACACTACGGTATATACAGCATTTCCACACGTTAAATTTATAGTGTTACTGTAATTGACATCAACGCTTAATCCAACAACAAAAATTTTTTATTAAAAATACGGTAGTTAATTCCATTAACATTTTTTTAGAATTTATTCCACTAACGTATGAACACGCACAAAAATGTGGCTTTCCATTGAAGCTGGGCTTATGTTCGCACCGTACTCAAATACCGTACTCAAAATATTAAATGATAAATTATAGAAAGTCGCGTATTGTTAATTAACTCAATTTCACATATGCCGTTCACAATGCACTGGGTTTCTCATAATTATTATTATAAAACTTCTTCTCTTTTTAGTCCTCGCTAACCCTCAGCTATTCATTTTTTTTTTTAAATAATAATAATAAAAAAAATTTATTAAGTATGGGTGGTGGAGAAAGAAAGAGAGGGGGATAGGAGGGGTTTTTGATAATAAACGTTGAAACATAGCACGCTACCTACAGCCGTTAATTCAAATCATAAATTTCTATAAAAGTTTTGTGTCTTAATTAAGATAAGCCTTGGTAGTGCGTGTAATAAGCAATCAATTTAGTTGCTGGAAAGAAGCGAACCGAGACACTATGACATCGCCATATGGTTAACTTCTTAGCAAAAACTTTTTTAAATTAAAAAAAAAAAAAAATTGAAATGCGTTTTCTTACACCCTCCATTCCTCCAACACACTCACCCCCCACTCCCCCCTCTTCACCCATCATAACATTATCACAACTTTACGTACGCTATAAATGCGAAAATTAAAACCAAGCACAAATATAATGCACAGAACGAGTTGGTTTTCGTTCGTGATAACGCAAAGGTTTCGTATGAAAACAACAAAATAATAATCATAAAAAAGTTTGTTTAAGTTATGAATAATTATAAAATGACAAAAGCAATAATTACAACTCTAATGTGATATGCAAATCAAATAAGTGTAAAATTTGTCAATGTCAATCAAAATGCATTATTAAATATTCAATTACAAGTATAGTTAAAATTTATTGGCTACTGTTTCGTATAGTAATCACGGTTAAGCAACATGCATTTTGACATTGACTTTTACTGTAAAGTCGTTTTGGTTAGTAAATTCATTAAATAAATAGAATTTTATTAAAAAAAAAAAAAAACTTAAAAATACATATCCAAGCCAATAAGTTGTAAACAATTTTTCCGCAATATGCAAAAAATTCGTTCTACTTAAAAAAATAATTTTCCGGTCCTCATAAAAGAAAAATATAATATAAAAATATTGAATAAAAACGTATTAATAAATACCAGTCCTATTGCCCTGAGTAACAGTTTTGAATTTTGAAACTCTAGAAGTGGGATTATGTTCAGTTGATCGATCTCTATTTTCTCAATGTTTCCTATGGTGACAAAATGGCAGAATTTTAAATTTTTGAGGCAAAAACCGGTTTTCAAAGGAGCCCAAAACGTTTTATTACAATTGGGGCTCTTTTTTGATGCCGCAATTAAAAATAGATTCGTAAGGTCGCTATTATTTTGGTGGGTGACCAAATGTACAGTACGTGGTTCCACTTCTAAAGTTCCGGAACTGTTACTAAGTGTAGGAAAGGCATCTCCTTCGGAAAGTCGCTTCCCTAGGTGCTAGCATTGATTTAGGCCATCGTAAGAAATACCGTACAAATATTTTTTT
This sequence comes from Polydesmus complanatus, assembly GCA_034692225.1. Taxonomy (NCBI): domain Eukaryota; kingdom Metazoa; phylum Arthropoda; class Diplopoda; order Polydesmida; family Polydesmidae; genus Polydesmus; species Polydesmus complanatus. The sequence goes on along the minus strand of JAQGAZ010000431.1, from coordinate 24,889 downwards.
TATATATAAACAACAGTGGCGTCAGTTTTCTACTTCACCATGTACAACAACATTTTAACAAAAACGAGTTTAATTTTTTTTTTTATTTCAGTTGATTGATATAAAATAGTGTAACGGTTAAATCGGAAGTTTTTACACCCTTCCATATAATTCCCTTAGAAAAAGGCAGAAAAAAAAACCGTAGAAGAAATAAACCGCCTTTATGAAAAAGTGTGTTAGCAGATTACAAAAGAGTTTCACAGTTGTGTCACTTGTCACGGAAATGATACCAGAAGATTTTGAATGAAGGAAGAGAGTTGCGTGGCGGCAACTTAGGAAACACATTGTTGAAAAGAAGAATTTTGGAAATCAATTACACACAAATTTATCTTTCCGATCAACACGACGCTTTTTTTTTTCTCCTTCTTCTTCTTGTTGTTCGCAGCAAATAGAAAGACGGTGGTGGCAGCGGAATATACGACAAATGCCGAAGCTTCATCTACATCGGTTAGGGAAAAATTAAGTTTGCCAAGAGAATGTAGTTTAGTTTGACAGTAGAACTACATCACTGTCATCCGGAGAAGCACAGAAAAAAAAAAGAGAGCGCCAGTTGTTGTCGAGCGAGGGAGAAAAAACGAAAAAAAAAAAAAATAGAAGAGATTATGAGACAAGGAATGGAAACTAAATTCATATATCCATGTCACGCTATTAATCACTAGACAGAAAAGAAATCAATCCTAAAATACATTTACTCGCCGAAAAACTATGCAAAAATGTTCTCTATAACTATTTTTCAAACATTCAATAATAAATTTTTTTTAAAAAAAACCAATATTACAAAAGTACCTGGCACCAAATTTTAAAATTTTCGCAAAGAAAAACTTAATTTTCACTTAATTATAGGGATTTAGCATTAAAAAAATTAAGGTACTGTATTGCGAAATGTATGATTTTAAAATGTTAACCGTGATATAAAAAAAAATTGATCCCAAATTTGCGTCTGGAGCAACCAAAAAAAAAAAAAAAAGCGAGCGCAAAAATCTATTCCGCGCTCGTTCAGACATCAAAGTCTTCTTTAGAGATTTCCTATTTTTCGAGACTTTTCTATTTCCGTCACACACACCAGGGCATTCAAATCCAATCGAACATTTTAATAACATTTTACTCGCCATTGTATACCGCCGCAAGGATTCAAGCTTTCAAATCTTTTTCGAAAATCTCCATTGAAAAATGGTGTGAGTAAGCCGCTTCTCGCATTCGGAGAATATATATAAAAAAAGAAAAAGATGAAATACCCAAAGAACATCGAACGTCCGTTTATGGTCACGCCACTTCCGCTTCTTACAACCTTTTTTAATAACAACAAAATTTTATACCGGCGATCTTATACCAATCTATCAAACCAAGTTTATTTCAAAAATATATACGAGTATATATTCGCAAAAGCGAGTATCAACTTAAGCAATTTGAAATCGCTTCTTTTAATTTACAGCGTCAAGTTATATTTCACTGCCAGCGGAAAACCTACTCATAGTTCTTTTATTCTGATAATAGTTCGTTATAATTATGATGCAGCTAAATCTGTTTTGCCTACCAAAAAAAATAACGAAAAGCAGACAAATTTATGGTTTTGTTTTACTTTTGCAATAGCGCTTTAAACAGCCGAAAAAGCTCGGAAATAGTGTTGTGGGCACGCGCACATTTATTTTAAACTTATTTAATAGGTTTTAGGTCTAGAAACAACTTTTTACTAAAACTTGTATGTGACAATTTAATCTCATTTGATGAAAAAAAAATTTTTTGGCATTTTTATTGTTTACATGTATTTTTTAAAGCTCTCAATAATAATAATAACGTTCTCATTCTAATTATTTTCTACAATTTTTGAAAATAAACTTTTTGTTTTGTTGAAAAAAAGTGTTGAAATGAAAGAAAGTAGGTTGTCACTGTCATCTCATAAAAAAAAAAGTTTTTGCATCACAATGTTAGTAGCGAGAAAAAAAAATATATAAATCAAAATCGCTAGACGGCAAAAATGTCCGGCAATTCACGTACTTAGCCGTTAAAAGTTATTGAAGCGTCGTCACTTTCGACACATTTCTCCCCCCCCCCTCCTCTTCTCTTCTCCTTCACTTGGCGACAAATATTTACGAAATGAGTTGGTGGAACAAGACGTCAAGTCCTGAAAAGCGTCAACGTCAATAATCACATTAGCTTTGCGCCAAACATCACAACGCTCTTTCTCACTCATACTCAGCTTCTATGACACTTGTAGTCGGTGGATGAAAAAGAAAGAAAAAAAATACATAAAATATCATGCAAAAAAAAAAAAAAAAGAGTGAAGAGACATAAAAAGAGAAGAAAGACAGAAAAAATTTTTAAGTCCGACGAAAATTTTCATTCGTTTGGAGCACGTCGAACATAAGTTTGACTGCGTTACACTCGGATATCATAGAACACTCGTACAAGTAACACCGTTCCATCGTTTTCAACCCCAATCTCTATTGTACCCGCGTGTATCAGCAGGCGAGTTTCTACGTACCGGTAAAAAAAAAAAAAAACTTGAAGGTTTTCAAATGTGTCTCGAGACAAGATACAGCTAACAACCAGCTAAATTTTATTAACATTTTTTTCTTTTTTTTTTCACCTTTTTCTTTTTTTAAAGGTTTTTGATTCATTCTGTTAGTTCCATTCGATTCTTGCCACCGTCGCGCACACCGTACGTATGGCATCCGAACACGTTGCGAGTGATAAAAGCCTCTTTCTCAAACACTCTGACATTTTGCAAATCACATTTTCCGAGATCTTTTCCATTCATTCTTATACGTCAATATAAAATTCTTTCAATTTTCCTCCTAACCTCCCCTCTCACTACTTTTTTTTTTATATAGATACGTGCGAGTCTTTCCTCGCATTTTTTTTCCTTCTCCATCCTTCTTTCTCTTTTTCGCCACCACTTCCGTTTCATCACGCCCGTCTTGACCGGTGCGAGAGAGAGAGTGCACCAGTGGACGTGTATTGACAGTTCAATCGAATGTCACAAACTTCCTTTTCTTATCCTTTACAATAAATTGGCTGCGTGGATACATAATTAGAATGACAACTTGACCACTTATTCACACTTCCATTCTTGGCCCCCCAAATCTTTTTCTATCTTTCGAGTTCATCACTTTTGCCCGAACAAAAATAAGTTTTCTTTTTTTGTGGACAAAATACATTTTTTTTTTCTTCCTTCAAATCCGTTGATCAATTTTACATAAAACGAAAAAAGAAAATGTAAAAAGTTGAAGTGATGTTGAAAGGAAAGATTAGCAAACATTGTATAAATTTAACAATACTGCACCGGTACTATAAATAAAATAAAAAAAAAAAAAATCCCTACTTGCGTAATAGTTTAAAATAAAAATTGAAATCATATTTTTTTCATTATAATCTATATTTCCCCCGCATATGTATTTTATCTCGAGACAATTCATATACGGTATTATGAAATAAGATAAATGCGTTTTCATTTTAAAACACGAAAAAGTGATTTTTATTTTAGATTAATATTGAAACTTTTCTCGTGCAATTTGAATTAATTTTTTTACAAAGTTTACAAGTGTTGAATAAATTATAAATCTTCAAACAACATAAAACTCATCGCTGCAGTAAACGCCAAAGAGAAGTGCCCAGCATACGAGCAGTTGTGCACTTCATGTGAAATTTTCCCATCGAATTCACATGGAATTGTCAAGTTCTCTGGTTGACTATTTAACGTGAAAACCTTGCTGAATTGATATTCAGCTAATCTGACATTGTAAGTAGCAGCGCTGGTGGTTCTCAAAACAAAATACAGTGCGCAAACCTTCTATCCTGAGAAATGTCTACATGTAGCTGAAAACTTGCTAAACTTTTATGTCGAAGAAGTTCTTAAAAAGTCATTGAAACATTCACGAATTACATACCAATATTAAAAATTTCGAACGATCAATATTATAGTTATTCACGAATCGAAATAAATTGTTTCCTTCCGAAATTAAATTCATCTCGTTTTCTACGGAATCATAATTTGTTTTATAAATGAAAAAAAAAGAAGAAAAATTCCCCTATTGTCAATAAAATATGAATGCCTATTTGGGAATATAATTTGCCTTCTATAAATAAAATTACATGGGTAATTAGCAGCTTAGTGAACTACTACTCAACCTTAATTCGAACAAAAAGCCAGTATGTCCAGTTACATGTCCGTCCGCGTTTGATCGGACAACAATAAAAGCGCGTTTATTCTCCGCGGCGACTCTCTCTCCGGAAAGCAGCCTCGTGGTCAAAGATAAGTGATAACCGCATCCCCTGCTTTTGTGGATGACATATACTCGTGTTACTCTCGCTTCGATGAGTTGACCACTCAATGACCACGACAACTAACCACCCACCGTTCACGCTCTCTCTCTCCCGTCCAACGTGACTTCCTGAAATCATCTGCTTCTATGAATAGACCTAACAAACTTCTATAATATCTTATCGCCCGGGCGTATACTGTAGAAGCGTTAGAAAATAGAAAAATATCAAAGATAACATTTACACAACCGAGTGAATTTAAGCTGAGAAAGATAATAAAACCCACAACCTAACAACCTGAAAATACTTTTTTTTTTTTATTATTTTCTTCTATTCTCTCTTTCTTCTCATTTTATTTGTTAAACTGTAAATAATTTTTTTCCCATTAAAAATACGATCGCGATTCCATTTTTAGCTGCTAAATTCTAGATTTACAACAGTCTTTAAATAATAATAATAATAAAAAAAAAGGTTTACATTAAAGTATCTTATTTTTGGGTATTATTTACTGTAACTATCCTTTTAAAGTACGTTGGTATTACAGTATGTTATGTTTGAGCAATACAAAGAAGAATATAAACCTATTTTATAGATAAAAAAAATATTTGAACCTTTGAAATCAGATAATTTTTTTTTTGAAAAAAAAAAAAATAATAATAATAAAATAAAATTTTATCCAAACATTTCCGGTGGAAAAGTAACCTCCGGCACAATTTGAGAGAAGATACCAGATATCGGTTTACTAGCACACTCGTATACAGTACCGATTTGATTTCGAAAAGAAAAAATAAAAATGTCGAAAATAGAAAGTTAACGCTTGTATACTAGTAGAATAGAAAAAAAAATTCAAATAAAATATTTTCTTGGCTCCCTATTCTTATTATTAAACACAAATATTAAGTGCCGCAAATATTTAAAGCCTAATTGTCACCATTTAAATAAACAAATTTCGCTTTAAATGCGAAAGCCATTTATTATCCGCGCATTAGCATTCAAAAACAACAAAATCATTTTTAACGAAATGTAAAATGTCATTGTAACATACAAGCTCACAAAGCATAAAAAAGTACAAATAAATAATAAATAAAACTAAAAAAAAAAAAAGAGAGAACACCAACAACAAAAAAAATAAGACTTGGCATATAGATGGTTCTAATAAATCTCAATCCTGTCTAAAATCTAGTCTTTCCACATGATAAATGGGCCAATATGACGGATGACTCTGTCACATAAAAGCGATACCCTTCTACGTGCTATATGACTTTTGCTCTGCTGCATAAACACTTTATCATATCTATAATCTGACGATGCAAAAAATATATATATAAAATAAGAAAAGCGGGCTCCAAACGAAATACACGCCTACGAAAACAGTTTGCACTATAAAAGTCATAAAGACTTGGGGAAATTCACATTTGTTAACACCCATTCATTTTGCGATTTAGCGACTCAATACGACGTACCTAGTAGCACCGATCGCCAGTTACAGCAGTGCAGAGAGAGAGAGAAAGAAGCAGCAGCGCCAGAAACGTGTGAACGCCGGGTACCGCAATCCTATCAATAATTCAGTTCAAATTAACCACTTATCTTAACCATCCAAAGGCGTATCCGTGCAGACGTAAAATTATCCGAAAATCTTTTTATAGTTTGAGAAAAAGAAAAAAAAAAGAGAGAGAGATTGGGGGGCGTGTAAAAAAACTTCAACAAATTCCATCAATTATTTAATATTATATATACTGTATTATTAATTTGGAAACACACTTCAAATAATATAACCTTCGAGTAAATATTCGAAATAAAAGATACAAACGAGATGTTTTTGCACTGCAAATTACCATATTTGCTTATAACAAGGCGCCGTTTCTTTTAATATTGTATAACTTTCGATTTATTAAATAACGAAGTAGAGCATAATAACATTCTGCTTTGACGTCGGTACCTCATATTCTTTTATAAATAATAAATTAAATTTCATTTTCTTATAGACGACGTAGTTTCACACACTGTTTTTCAAATTTACAGAGAAACATTTTATTTTCCCCAATATCATTTCGAAACTCAAAAGAGTTAATATACACGGTGTACGAAAAAAAAAGCATGCTATACAGGGTGTGGCAGAAAGTAATGAAACTGTTATTGTTATTGAAATTGTTACAAATCAATGTCTCCACCCTCAAAGCAGATGCCCTAGGAAGCTGCTCACCAAAGAAGACCCCTTCTTTTAATAACAATTCTGGAACTCAAGAAGTGGAATCATGTTTAGCTGATCCGTCACAATTTTCTTAATGTTTTCTATGGTCACAACTTTTTAAGCTTTCGAGTAAAAAGAGCTTTCGAATGGGGCCCAAAACATTACTATTCTCCAGAGTTTAGTATTGGGGCTCACTTTCGTTGCTTCAATTGAAAATCAACTTGAACAATCGCTATTTTGATAAACGTTCAAAAGCTGCGACCGGTCAAATAAATTTAGTCTCAATAACATATTTTGGTACTTAATTCGCGTGTCGTACTTTTGTCATGCTATGGACGCAAACTATTCAAAAAATATGTGTAGTTTTACCCCAGTGAACAGTTAAAAATCAATTAATCGATATCTTATTTACAAAAAAATATTCACGTTCAAAATTTAAGTTTACAGATGAATAAAATCTTTTTTTTCTTCTTCTTCTTCTTTTTTAAAAATAATAAAATAAAAATTTGATGTTATTGAGATAACCTACGAAAAATAGTTTTTTTATTGAAATATTTGAGTTTAAATAAGCGTGAAATCGAAATATCTATAACTTCCCAAATTTTCAAGCAAATAAAAAAAAAACTGCTTCATCTTGGAAACATATTAGCATCGATTTCCAATTTGAAGGATACAAAAAAAAAGGAGCGTGTGATGTAGTGAAAGACGTCAGACGGCGACAGTAGTAAAAAGCGCGGATTTTTTATTTCGATAAAAATATAGAAAAAAGAAGAAAAAAAAAAAATTTCTATTTGCGAATAATCATTCCCCCAAATCCAGTTGGGTGAAACATGATGTGTGTAATTTTATATGATTTGCAAGTATTTTAGCATATCGATGGATATATAATTGGATCAAAGCTTCGTTTTTTTTTTTTTGTGTTGTATGTAAAGCGTCCGCGTCAACGTTTTCGTGACATCACGGGGAAAACATTTTTTTTCTCTCTCTCCCCCAACTATTCAATTACGCCACCCACGTCGTCAAAACGCAATCCCATCAGCGTCATTTCGACGATTTTCTATTATCGGTACCAAACAACCCTTCAACGCAATTCTCATAATAAATATTGTTTTTCCTTCAAAAAAAAAAATATATATTATTCTTTTTAACGCGATTCATTTTTTTCTTCTTTCATCTTCTTTTTCAACGAATGCAAATATTTAAACGTAAACTTTCATTTCAATTTTAAAGTCAATATTTGCGAGTCATAAATGGCGTTTTTACACTCGGATTTCTATTTTATTATTATGATCCGAGTGGGAGAAGAAAAAAAAAAAATAAAGTTGGAAAGAGAGGGCGAGAAAAGAAATGTAACCGGATTATCTCTCCATGCGGTAACAGCTTTATAGAACGCAAAACGCCAACCGTTTTTAACACGTCTTTCCTACTGTAATAGGAGATTATTACTCATCCCAACCCACACACACACACTCCCTCTCCACCCCACACAAAAATACACTAGAAAAACACTCTTTTATCTTTTTCTTTCTTTCTTATATGTATTTTTTTTTTTACTTTCTTTCACTCAATATCTTTTTCCACGCAACGTAAGAAAGTGTGTCTATTAAGGTTCCCTCGATGATTTAGCCGTCTTTTTATACGCGAAGACACTACCACTGCAGCTCTCTCTCTCTCGTTTTCCGTAACGTTAACATACCGTACACAACGGAGAAATTTTCCTTTTTTTTTTCTCTCTTTCTTTCGCGCTCTTTCCAAATAAAAATCAAATCAGCGAGTAATTCGCCTTTCTCGCGAAGATACCGACTTCTCTCTTTTTCTTCTACGCAATAAAATTAGTGTTGTAAAAATTGACTAATGTGCATCAAAAACCATAAAAAAATAATCATCGTCGCCGACTCAACTTGCGTAGAAAACCGCGAATACGCAAAATCTGCATTTTAACTCGCCGGGGAGCCAAATTTATTGGAAAATGAAAAAAAGAGAGGAATAAGAGGGAGGAGAGAAAGAAAAAAAAATATATACCCGGAGTGCGGAATGTATAAGACTATATCCGTTGATATAATAAAAGAGGAAGTTCGATAATAGTTCGCACGAGTTGAAACTAACGGTAGCAATAAGAGTGCTTTTCCGGAATTATTATGACGCGTGGAGTTGGAAAAAATATAATACAGTAGAGAAGAGATGATGTCATCGCGTGCGCGACGTTAATTTATGATGACCTCAAAATACGATGATGATGATGAAATTGACATTCGTTTTAATTATTATCGTTTTTCCATGCCGCCGATGAAACGCCGTGGCGTGCGAAAAAGAACAATCGACCGAATTTTCAACGACAGTTCAATTAATTAGGACGTTAAATTAACACGCGTGTTTTCGAAACAATCGAAAAACTTTTACTTATCTCTTTAAATTAAGTGACAGCATCTAGTTTTATAAAGTACAGTATTTATAAAAACTACTGGTCGTTAAAATTTTTTTTTGTTTTGTTATGTGAGTTAGAACTAATCAACACCGAACCAAATTGCGTGCTTAAAACTTTGATTATACTGTAAGCTAAAAAAAAAAAGTTGTTGTGATATAGCACGTTTAGAGTGCAATTTTACACGTAAAAAAATTTTGCCAATAAATTAATTAATTTTTTTTTAAAAAACTAATTAAAAATTTCTTTTTTAATGCATGTACTTGATTTTAAAGCTCGAGTTGAATATGCCTTAATTTTTTTAATAGTTGCAGCTTTGACCGGCTGTTGAAATTTACAAATTCAGGACATTGCGATATATCTGGTTCTGGGAATTGCGAGCGTTAAAATGTAGCTGAATGTCAGTTCAGAAAAGTTTTCACGCTGAAAAATTATTCGTACACCTTTCACCCGAAAGAGCGCGCTAGATGAAGACCCTGTTTTATAAATTAAAATAATGGTTGGATTGCACTGGCTTAACCAGAATTTACTTTTAGATAAATTAAACCAAGTCAAAAATGACCAAAATAAAATACAATATACCAACGGAATTATAATTTTATTAATGAAATTTCGATTACGGTAGCGCATCGGTTCTAGAAACAATGAAAACTGTATAAAAACAATCATTGCCGTACAAAAACAATTGCACAATAAAAAGATGAATTGAGTGAATTTGTTAAAAGTGCTCGTTAGAAATACCCGTAATACTATGGTTAACATACTAGAAGAAGAAAAAAGTCCAATGAGATTACGCCTTAAACAATCATTGAAATCGGCAAAGATCAAATGAACCTTTTTTTAAAAAAACCCGCCCAAACAATCGTCAATAAAAGCAACAAAAAAAATATTTCCCCAAATAAAAAACAAACAAACTAGGAAATTTTTTTTTTACATTAGCTTCGGTTGCATCAAAAAGAAATGCGTCAATTGTTCATGTCCCAAAATGGATCGAACTTGCATCGAAAACTCAAAAAGTACAACTGTTTGGGATAGTTTCAGTCTAATCAAATGGGGAGTTCGGCGGAAGTCTGCATAATCACAGACTCAGTGGATAAGTGAATAAACTTCTTGTTTAAGTTAAGCTGCGCGAGAAACGTTTGTTACTAAAGTGTCCCCTGTGCGGGACAATATGGCGTCACCTGACTAAGACACAAATTTATTTAAAAAAAAAATAAAATACAATAAAAAGTGAAGCTGAATGCAAATTCACCTAACCCAACCTATTATAACAAAGCGAATGGTAGCATTGAAACGGAAGATCACCAACGCCGATAAACTTCCCGCCCTGGTGTCATCTTCTACAAAAGAAGCCGCGGAAAAAAGCTGCTACTCTCCGGCGAAAAGCGTGAATAGAAAGATGGTCAATTATAGAAATCGATTTTTATTTTTTTTATAGAAAAAAATAAATAGTAAAAAAAAAATCCACCCTTCGATTATTTTCCAAAAGGGAATAAAAAAAAAATGAGAAGAATTAAATGCAAAAAATTTAAAAAAAAAAGTTTCAATAGCTATTTTCCATTCTTCTCGATCTGCACTTTTGCACTGCATTATACTTAATTCACACTTCAAAATACATTCGATTATTATCAACAAACTCCTCCATTACCCAAACTTTTTTTTTGAAAAAAAAAAAAAGAAGGGGGGAAAAAAAGTGATAAAAAGCTTGTTTTCTTCCTGTGAGCGGCGCCGCAACAGAAATTCAATATCGTTTTCTAACATCTTCAATTCGTCTTTTCTTAAATACTCGAAAATATTTTTTTATTTATTTATTTCAAAATGGGGAATGTTATTACCGCATTAAAAAACCCTGAAGAAAATCTGAGAGCAGAAATTTGTTGAATTTTCACCGTCGCCGACTTCAATGGGAAAGCCGTGAAAGAACACAAGTGGTTCCCTCAAGTGGGTTCTTGCAGTTTATTATCGCTTCAATCCCATCTATTAAGCACTTAGTTTACGTTGTATATATTTACGGCAAATAATAAAAGAAAACGTGAAAAATGAATAATAAAAAAAAAAAAACAACCCAAAAGAAAGCGTTAAGATCAACAAGATTCTTTTTTTATTATTATTATTATTATTCTACTCGTCTTATTTTGCGGGGTGAATCGAGGTGTTTGAGGCCGAGCGACTATTTAACAGTCGTGAACAGATCTCGCAGGCGGTCGATCGGTGCTGTGTTGGTGGTCCGAATAGAAAGCGGCGCCTCACCTAACGATAGAAGTAGGGAAAAAAAGAGAAATAATAGAAACGAGATAGGGAAAAAAATAGCCAGTTCATTGCGAGTAAAGCCGGCTTATTCGGTTGGGTGATGAATGAGTTTTAGCTAGTATTTTCTTTCTTTTTTTCTCCTTACCTGGTTATGCAACACGCGGTGAAACTTAGCGTGAGGCCGACGTTTATCAGATGACGTATCAAATATCAAGTAGAGCGGAAAGTAATATTTCTAATCGCACTTGTCCATCTATCACAATGCGGTTTATTCGTGTAAAGTAACATCTTCCATTATTAGAATACAAGCCGAGCATTTTCTTCGCAGATTCAGCCGCGAAATAAAATACTGTACTTTGAACATTGTTATTTTAGAAGAAGAAAATGTCTCACTTGTCCACCTTTCAAAGCTATTACTTTAAACTTAAATTCCAGAAAAATGCAATGCTAAAATAGTATTTAATAAACCAGTTAATAGGAATTTTACTTCCGTAAAATTTATTCCGTAAAAAAATTTACTTAGTTTTAATTGCTTAGCCTTCTTCCAAAGTTGGGCAAATTTCACTTTATAACCGTAAAACAAAAATAAGATACTACCCACTCAGACCCTGTGTACAACAGTTCATAAAGCGTTATAATTATTATGATTAGAAGAAACTTTTACTACCGGTACAAGCAAATTTAACTGGCAACTTAATAACGTTAGACGCCAAAAATAAGCGTAAAACGATATTTGACGGTAATAAAACAATTAAATTCATTCGCTTACTTCTTAAATTCGTTTCATCGACGCCGTCACACTACTACCTTAGAAAAGAAAAAAAAAGATTTAGATCTCTCAAGAATTTGATTCCTCTAAGAGAGAAAAAAAGAATCTTTTGATCCTTAAGTATCTACTATTCACGTATCTCTCTCTTCATATAGCCGCATATGAGTATAGAGATGCATTAAAGACGTCGCGCCATTTGATGGCAGAAATGCATTCATGCGAGTCAATTAGCGTCATAGAAACACTAATTTCACACGCGAATAATTGCACTATTTTACGACTAAAATCTGATTTCTCCCGAACGATCGGTGATGGGAAGAGAGAGAGAGAAAAGAGGAATGAAAGAAGGAAGCCAACTTCCAATTTCATTCCATCCAAATGAACCGCTAAACTGCGAACCGCAGATATTAACCACACGATTGCCACTCTGTCGAACCATCCAAATGATCGCAAAAAAATAAATAAAAGAGAAATAATAAAGAGACCGTACGCGAGGCCACATTCAAAACCAACCAAATGCAGCAAGAATAAAATAAAAACCAACATCAGTAACGTGCTAACCATGTGGATTAATTTCAAACTCGTTGTGAAAAGCTAGAAACTATTTTCGGGCCAACCCGTGGTTGAGGTTGTTACTTAATTTTTTCCCCTTAATTTTGTACCGGTAATTATTACTAATTTCACTCTTGACACTAAATTATACTGTACAGTGTTTATGTAGACGTCCATAAATCCAACCTAATAACCGATTTTATTCAAAATAAATTTAATTATCAATTTTATAGAACCTAATAAAATACCGGTTTGATGAGATCAAATACTGGAATATTATCATCAAGCCGTAAAAAAATAAACAATAATTAAAAAAAAAAATACAGTACGGTAATTAAAATGTTTTCAATCAATTTCTTAACCAATTATATCTTTCTTTTTTTTTTTATTCATTCTCTGAGAAATTCTGTTTTACGACAGTCTCGAATTTTCAGTTAAATTAAAGCCTTCAACCCCGATAAATCTTAAAAAAGTTCAAAATTCAAAATTAATGACGCTTTTAGCTCCAACCCTCCCCGTCTCCTCTTAGCCAAATCTAAATCACCAAACAGTTTCCAAAATAATTTATGAGCGTTTAAGCAGCTCGTAAAGTAAATGTCAAAACAGAGTTCCAGGCGTAAGATGAATTAGACGTCGACTGAAAAGTGCTTAGCTATTTACGTTCCGCTCAAGACGCAATTTTAAAAATACCGAGTTGAGTAGGTTATCCGAGGGAGTGAGGGAGAGAGGCGGTGTCCGGTCGGTCAATGTGGGCAAATGGTATTTCGACGACAAGCGTGATAAACGCAGAAATTCATCACCGCCACCAGCCTCCGCAAAGTGTTCGCGACGAGAAATGGGGAAGAGATTGGGCGAAGGAAGTGGGTGGCGAGAAAGGAAGAGGCGAAAGGATAAATTGAAGTGAAGAAACAGCGAACGTCAATAGAGCAAAACAGCAATTCCATTTATGTTGGGCAATAATTCTGTCAGGCAAGTCAGTCGTAAAAGTGTAAAAGACACTTTCAAGTGTTTCCCCCCCCGCCCTTAAGACGTCTCCGCTACTCGCTACATCTCCAAAGTTAAAGAGTCTGCTATTTAATATAGCGATAATCCCCTTCTGAAGGTACAGGTAATCCTCAAGAATAATTACGTTTACAAGATCGTAAATACACGAGACAAGACAGGCATCGTGACAACGTCAATGTCAGTCAAAAGCTCTAGCACTTAAAAGATTAAGTTTAGTCGCCACCAGAGGTTTAAGAGCACTTTTAAATATGATGTAAAATACAATACGAGATGATTAGCAAATCCGAAAAACTTGACGCCTCTTTCAAAAATAGTGAGTGAGGTGACTTTATTTAGCTCGCATTAAGCGCTGTCTGACGAGGTCATTCAACAAACAATGCTTGGAAACCTTTGGAAGAAAATTAATCACGGAGATTAAGTCATACAAATCATTGCAATAATAAAGTGCGAAAGATGGCCTTGCGTCGCTTGGCAATATTATTTTTAAATGAAAAATTATTATGCTAAAACTAAAATTCATATAGATCAGCGTTCTTCCAAACCGTCGACATCCCAGACAAATTTTTAAAAATTATAAAAAATAAAAACCAGTAAATTTCGACCCTTTTGAAGCCAATCTGCGATTGAAAAGTTTGTAGGCTTGTACCAGCATTCTCGATTCGTAACACTAATCTAGTTCGTCAAATTAAAAAAGTAAATCAGCACACATCAAAAGAGCTTACGTTGTTTTTTTTTATTTCTGGCAAATTTTTGTCCGTTAACCTGACCTATCCAACGCTAGGGACCTCGGAAATGAATGTGCCTCACGGTACAAATCCAAAGATGTTTTCATATTTTTAAATTTTGTGGATTCCAGATCTGCTTTTCTGGACGATGCGCAGCTGATTTTGCTACGAGACTGGCCATTTGTACATTTTATTGCACAATGTGCCGAGATATTGAAAAATATAAAATTTATTTTTGTCCATTGCGATGAGCCACTCACCAAACATTCGCAGCCGCACAACGAATGTCTAGAGCCAGGATTAAATAAAAATGCGACCGTAGATAAAAAAAAAAAAATGGTTGGGGACCTGGATTATCTTTAAAAAAAATCTAACAGATCTCATCAAAATATTTCTCATATCCTTTTTAAATGTAATATTAAAATTAGACTAATTTTCTCAATTTATTCATAATACGGTAATTATTATTATGATCATCCGCTACCTTCCAAGTCCCAACTTCACCAAGTTTTCAGCCTTTAAAAATAATTATGGCTCTTTACCATTAGTTAAGGATAATGAAAAACAAGACTTAATTTTTAAAAAGGATTTATAAAATTATATTCCCACGTAGATAAAATCCAAAACTGTAAATCTGCCTGTTTTGTGTTCTCCCAAGATTTAATAAAAACATGTGCGGCAAACAAAACGTTTCGCTTGCCTGGATTCAGCATAAACCCAAAAACATTTGAAATCATTTATACGATCCAAAAAAATAAAAAAAAATATATATATACATTTTCAAAATTTTAGATTGTGGTTTAATCAACAAAAAAGCTGCTGGAAATAAGTTATTTTTGTCATACTTCAGATCAGATGGAGATGTCAATTCGAAGCTGCTGCCTCTCATCACTCAAAAGAAGAGAAGGGAGAAAGAAAAAAACGGATGTAAATATGTTGGGAACATGAAAAACTTTAATAAAGCTTGACATTCTAAAATAAGCTTAGTGAGAGCCGTCAGTGCACCACTTAACGACTTTATCAGACAACATTATCAGTTATTTTACAAGCTTATTTACATCAAAACAGGAAGTATAAATCTAAAGAAAGAAGGGAAAAAAAAAAATCTCAATCAAAATGTAAACTTAGATTTAAGATTTATAAAGTTGAGTTGGCGCAGAAGAACAGCGCTCGTATTCGTGGCCGTAGTGGCGAGCTAAGTGGATAGTTATCAGAGCAGCTTATTAAAGTGCGTAGATTAAGTCATTAGAACGCAGGCACCAAATCATATTGCAGACCTGTTACGCTAAGCAAGCACAACGATCGAGATTAAGTGAAGAAAAACGCGCAGTTACTACTAATTTTAGATATTTTCTGTTTTTTATTATTGCTATTACATCACAATAAGAGATAGAGAGAGGGGCTAGAAACATTTTCTCACTCATAAATTAGAACGAAAGCCGCGTCTTAATTTGATGAGTCGACATTAATCGCCAATTTTTCTCATTTTACACTATAAAAATATTATGTTTCCTCACAAAAATTGCGTGGTCTCAAAAAGAATGGGAGGAAAAACAATAAAAGAGGATTTTTAGATTGATTCGTGCACGAAGATAATAAAAATCTTGATCAATCCGTCGGTACCTTTAATCAACGCACTAAGTCAAGCGCATGACAACATCCCGAGGCTTCCTGCTTTCAAACACTAGAAAAAGTGCGGAGAGAACGCGTAAATACACGCAGAAGTATATAATTTGCTCCTGTAATGAAAGCACGGTAAAAAGTTCACCTAAAGTGCAATTTTAAAAGCAGTAGAACCTCGATTCACCGTTTATATTTTTGCAAAAAAAATAAAAATTTCGAAATGTCAATAATTATTATTATGGAGGCAAAAGAATGCGGGAAATCAAGTTATTACAAATTAAAATTAATACCAAATCCCTCGTGAAAACTATCGAGCGAAATAATATGAAAGCGACGAAAATATTTAATATTCTTAAATTTAATCATAAATTTATTAAAATATAAAATCTGTTCGCATTGTAGCTTTCAAAATTTCAAATAAACTCTTATTAAAACGATAACTGCGGGAGATATTGATTCAAGAATTTCGCAGAATTTAATCAATAACTAATTCTACAAAACCCAAAATCAAATATGGTAACCCAACTGACCAACAATTTCCAGTAAAATTATTGATGTCCGTTACTGATCAAAATATTTCGTATACAATGTAAAATGAAGATTTAGCGACAATTTACTCACCGATATTAAAAACATTTTAAAAACAAAACCAAAAAAAAAAGTTGTAAAATGAGAGAAAAAACGAAAGATCCAAGTTTAACCGTCAAGAAAATAAATTATATTGATAGAACCTGTGATTTGTTTTGCCCCCGTAAAAAAAATCTCCCAATTAAAAATAGAAAATAAAAACTCTTTTGTAAACTACCGTAATATTGCCAACACTTGGCATATCCGGCATCGAAGCGGGGAGTAGATTTTTAAATTCTTCACGTAATACCCCGACAACAGTACTACCGTAATTATAGAAGTTGGGTTTTTTTTTGTGGAAAAATTACGATTTGCCCGCAGATAGAATTTGCAACGCTCAAATCCAACTTCGTTTAGGCAGGCAGGTTGAACCGAGAGGTGGTGGAGGAGGAACCCTTCAACTTTATTTATACAACATTATAATTTTTATCCAAATAATTGTACGCGAAGTTTTATTCTCAAGGCGTGCAAACATCCTGCCCGCCTTACTTTTTCGTTATAAATCAGCGTCGAAAGCAACAATAAATTCATTAATAAATAATCCTTAAGCGCCAACCGATTTCTTAATCGAAATTCGTGCACATTCCCAAATACTAAATCATCGTTAAATTATTATTAACTATTATTTTTTTTTTCTTCCCTATACAAAGTTGTTTTCTTTCATATTCATTTACATTTTTTTTTTATTATCAATAATTTACTATTCTTACATTTCCAATAATTTACTATTTTTTCCTTTCTCAATAATTTACTATTTTTTTTTTCTTTTTTAATAATTTACTATTTTTTGTTTTCTAATAATTTACAATTTTTTCTTTCTCAATAATTTACAATTTATTCTTTCCTAATAATTTACCGTAAAATATTTCCATTACTTAGTTAAGTTCATTTTTAATAATTTAAGATTTTTAAAAAAAAACTCAGGTAGCCGGTGCATTTTTCTTCTTTTTTAAATTATTTATATTCATATTAAAATCAAAAAAAAAAAAAAGAAAAAATGCCTACGCCGCGTAATTCTTGAATAGAATAACAACTTGTTCGGATATAATAAACGATCTTAAACGTAATTACAACTTTTGTGTTAATGTTTAATTGTCGTTCAACTCTCTCGAGACGAATTCGTTCACGTGTACGTGCAAAGCCCGTGTAAGCGTTGCACGTACGTTAAAGGCTCCGACTTCCATTCCGCAGATGTACGGGAAGCCTTTGGGCTCATAAAAATTGTCTTATTTCCTTTGCATGACTCGACAATGACTTTATAGGACCACAGGGACTAACAAGGTTGGTTGAATCGCGCCAGGAGGAGATTTGAGCCTTAGATGGTGGGGAGGTTGGGACTGGGTGGCAGTGTATATAAATAACGTATACATTGCAGTGGGAGAAAGTTAAAGAGGAATCATATTCTCGTTCTACCTCAATTTCATCTCCGCCGAAAACCCCTTTTCCCAGCCACCACCACCCCTCGTCTCTTCTCCCAAAAAAAAAAAAAAAAAAGATATACGCCGTGTTAAAGTAATGGAGAGCGAGAGCAGCAGTTTGTATTAGGATTTGACCGAATGTTGGATATATGCATGGAGTTTTTGTAGTCTTCGAGGTCCGCGTAACACACAAATGGGAAATTACACGACTGGTACAAATCTTTTTATGGCGCTTTTTGCCGGGACGTGTTGTTAAAATGAGAAAGTGAAAGAACGAAAAAGGAAAAAAAAAAAAAATCGAAAAAGAGAATAGCATTTCTTTTATCAGATTGCTTCGCCATTGCGGTCGTAAATTCTAAGCCGTATAAGTTAAGATGAACAAGCGTTTGGTTGAAACAACATCTCGGTTAGAAACGACGTCGGGTCGACTAGTGATGGGTATAGGTGGTGTTGGACTACGTGTACCGCAAGTTCAAAACGATTTGTCAGTGACAAATGGCCTACACGTATATATTTCACATGATCTTTTTGTATATTCTCTGCCTGCCTGACTGTCTCCAACACCCTCAAAAACTCCTCCCCCCTTCCTTCCAAGATGTAATGAGAATTGGACCCAAAAAATAGATTGACGAACATTTGCCAACGAAACGAAATTGCCTTCTATCTTTTATCATAAACTTGTTATAATAAAACATCGAATTGCTTTTTGAGGCTGATTCTTGTCAACGAAGAAACAACAAAAATTAAAACCAACGAAAAACAATGGCCATTGTGATCTTGTCTATGGTGATTTTGCTAAGTTTATACCATTACCAGGAACTTGGCTCTTTTCTGAAATAGATGGACGCCGGAAAGAAGAAAAAATCTCAAAATGGTTTGCATTAAACTTTAAGATTATTTTTCTCCCCTTCATGTTCAATAGTTTGAATTTCAAAATTTGAAAGATTACAAAATGCTGAATTTTAAATATTTTTGGTAAAAGTGGCTCGAATTATTCGTTAATTCGAAGTCTAAACTAATTAATCTGACAATTCGAAAATGTCGCGTGTTTTTACAACAAAAATATATTCGAAACTCCGTGAAAAAAAAAGTCCTCTTCATTCGTAAGCAAAATTATTATTGTTATATCGCCTCGCTCACCCCGCAATGTAAATAAAATTTAATTATTTTGCATTATGTTTTTAAATTTTAACAACATTACTATCAATAGAGTTCAGTTAAATACATTTTCTTATCAAAATTGATCATAATAACTAAATTATGTACCGTAGGCTATAAGGCTCTTATACCGTTCAGACTACAGTAATTTTAATTCGAATATTAATTATACGTTTTATTTTAACAAAATAACCATTTCTTACCGCCATAATATAAATTAGTAGCTGCAATTTTATTGTTATTGCTCTAATAATAAAAACAATTTCCTTGATAAAGATAAAAAAAATTAAATTGCCATTTTATTACAATAACAAACACGGTACTAATAATCGTAATATAATACGAGCGTCATTATAATAAAAGAAAGAAAGAAAAAAAAACAACGATTGCTGGTCCTAATCACAACAACTAAAATAAACGAAGCAATAACGAGCACTTCAATAAACTGTGCAACTTAAAGCCCGCGTTATTAAGTAATAAATAAGCCAAAAAAGTCAAAGAATACCCTCAAATTAAATCGCTTTTTATGATTGTAATTTATTTAAAACTTGGGTGGTCCCCCACTTTCATAATTGCGCTAAATGATTTTTGATACGGCTAATTGAGTAAAAAATTTGCCATTAATTCGCTCATCCGTTAACAATGCACCATTCATTCTCCTTCCCTACCGACCAGTTTGAACTGGGTCTCTGCTAGGCTTACAGTTCATCCTCCATGCTCTAGCATCTTTTCGCTCGTGCTGCATAATGTATTTTCTATTCATATTATTAAGAAGGGCTTGTCGCTATCAAAATCCTCCGCGAATCCAGTCGGGAGTAGTTGTGGATCACTCCCTTTAAGTCGGTCATTTATTTTGGCCGGTCATCATTAGCCGAGGGTCATTAATATCATCTGTCAAGATGACTGTACAAATCTTTTCACAAACACTCTCTCCCGCCACCGCTGTTTAGACACAACACTGTTACTCTTAACATCCCCCTCGCCGCCCGAGATGTGACCGCGTTTCCCTTAAAAATAAATATACGAACCCCCCCCCTCCCAAAAAAAAGTTGTGACACGAATAACAATAACACACGCTTTCCTCCAAACTAACTAGTTTGCGACAATAAAAAACGCCGGAAAGTAATGCTCGAGCTTGAAAAAAAAAAATTATTGATGGTCATCCTTCCGACATTCATCATTACTTTACTCCCAAAGCTTATGCGCAGTGTCATAAAATCTCGTCACTCACTCCCCCGTGTTTCCGTTTACTTTCATGTAGTCATCACGCCCCCGGTTCCACAAGAAAAAAAAAAATGGAAAAAATCTATTTTTTCTCCATGATTTCGCACAAATTTTCTCTCGTTCGCCATACATATAAATTACGAATCATTTGGGCATTATTTAATGTCATAAACTTTTAAACACAAACACCAAAATATGAAATTGGGAGGGGAGAAAAAAATACTAAGCAATTTTGAGTTTGAAAAGTTGTTGGGTTTGGTCCTGGCTCCCGAGTGTTCACGCCTCTTGTCCCCTGTCCAACGCTTCTCCCTCGCTTCTTCAATGACCACACACACCACAGAATAAAAGATAAGTGCAGACATTAAGTCTTATCACGACTGGTGCACACGCAAAAAGCACCAACAACACAACGACCATTATCATTACTATAAAAGAGTGAGAAAATGAGATGGAGGCTGGGTGGAAAGAGAGAGAGAGAGAGAGAGAAAAAAAAGCCGTGGGAATTACTTCCACATCACATTCTACATAACTAATGGATTTGCGAAATTTGACGACGTTTCGATAGCAAAACACTATTTCAAAGATGCCCTACATTTTAAAACGCGTTGAGATAAACAATTCTTGACATCGAAATTTAAATAAACTCTAAAAAGTATATAAAAAATGTGCGTTTATCTATCGGTTTAATATGCTTAGAACCAAACTTATTTGTGTTTCCTTCATTAAAGACCAGCAGTATAAACTGTAAAACTGCACTGTTTTAGTAAATTACAATAATTTCCACTACTGTACTTTCGAACGAGTTTGGGTTTTTAAAAAACATTTTTACCGAGCTTCGGGTACCTCATTAAAATTGTTAAGCGGTCATTAAAACTCGTCTTCAAATAAACAAATGGGGAGAAAAATAACAAGTTTTGTATCGTATCTAATACTTCCTCCATTCAATGGCGAAAATAAACTTCCTTTTATGTTTCGTATCAAAGTAGTAGTATACTGCGGCAGAGAAGGGGCAGCGGAAGCTCCGAAAGAGAGCGAAAGCAACAGTAAAGAGGCACTTAAACGTTCAGTCAAAGACAAATAGCTAAAAGTCTCTCATGCAAACTGGACAATTGCAGTTTAGATTTCGATTTTCCACTCGTTAAACACGAATTTCCTCTAACGAACGATAAAAGCGCGATTGGATTGACTTTGAAAATAAAAAAGAAAAGAGAGAAAAAGACGAAGGGAAAAAAAAAAATTAAACTCGTACATCTAAAAGGTCCGAAGACGGCCAATTTAACTGCTTTACGTGGAATAGACAGAGAAATCAGTTCAAAAATATATATATATATAAATAAAAGATCGATTTAGCTGGTAAAGTCCCTTTCTCTCGGATAAAACGAGCTCGCGCCGGAAGTGGAAGCAGTTACCAACACGCATACACCTATAAAATAGCACCGAAACGATTTACACCTGCATCAAACAAAATGGATCATTAAATTCAAATCCGTATTCGCTTAAACAGGTACGTGTGTGTGTGTAGGAGCAGTGCTGTGGGATGGTAGGGGTTGGTAAAATGCGCGAGATTCGCGTGAATACGAGCAATAATACTTGTTTCGCGGTTTTACTCGCTGCTTTTATCTTCTTCGGCGCAAATCCCTACAATTGCGCTCTTCTCGCCAAATCAAAATAAATGCTCGCCTAAATTTAGCTACAAAAATAATGAGCGCCTGCGAACTCGAAAAAAATATAAATGCTAAATTTCCATGCGAAACAGTGCGAGAGAGATAAGCTATAATTTTATTTACAGCATCTGATTAAAGGTTTCGATTATAAAATGATTGGTTGCAAAAATAAAGACATACTTGTAAGCACACTAGCAATCAAGAAACTCAAGAAAAATTTGTGGTAAAAAGATAAATAGATAGGAATAAAAAAAACAAAAATCAAAAAATTTCAAACTCAAGTTACTCAACTATGGAATAATTAACTTAGTTGCAATTTTTGCAAAAATAATGTTGCTGCATTAAAGAGCAATTAGCATTATAATAATTTTGCATTAAAAAAAAAAAAAAGGTTTAAAAAATTCACAAATTACAGTACCGGTATTTAAATACTGTATCTATATTTAAATGTATTTAGAAACTCATTTTTTAATTTATCGGTATAAAAATAATAAAATATTGCAATTAACACAATCTAACTACAGTCAAAAAAAAAAAAAAAAATGCTGAAGTTTTAATTTACTTAAAAATTTCATGTTTACTTTTTATAATATCGTCAGAGTTTATTTATTCCGGGGATATAAGAAGTAGACTTAAGCATAAGAACGAGGAAGAAAGCTAAACCCTAAAATCAAATTTTTATGTCTTAAATGTAAATCCTTTTAAAAGTCGTTCTCAATTTGGTTAACTCACTAGTGAAACAACCATTATGCTAACTTTATAAAAATATACTAATTAATTTTTAAAAACAATTTTTTTTAAAAAAAAAGACGGAATTATAAGTGTTAACTACCGGTGCATGTTTTAAAATCGATGGATAAAATTATCAGCAACTTCTAACACAGAAAATATGACCTTTGCGCTAATGATGCTTAATTGCGTATAAATAATAAATGATGTAAAAATAAAATCCGAAAAATCATAACAATAATGAAATATAGAAAAGCATGATCAACTTCCGGCAACGGACGATAAATCAACATTTTCGAGAGAGAGAGAGAGAGAGAAAAAAACAACAACACAGTTTGTACGTTAATGGTACATAAACCATTGGGAATGAGTGTGTCAATAACAAAAAGGTTGGCACGATGCGGCTCGTTTTTAGTCTTTTAATTCTATCACAGCCAGTGAAGCCAAGCCAGTCAGCCACAGCCTCGGCTATTACACACAAAAATGTTTACATTCAAAAATACAGCCTTTTCCAATTATCACTAATTAAACGTCCGCCACGTAATCGCTATATTGATCACGCCAGCTATAATTCCGTCAAATTTATTACTCTAACGCTCAAACTGCGTGCACATTCATAACTATGATAATAATGTAGTTAATTCGCGAATAAATGTGAAAAAGCACGAGCACGATACACGCTGTAATAACTGCGGTCATAATAATTATGTAGTAAAGGTAGCGCCCTCTTTCTTCTGGCGCCACAACAATATCGTAAATTATCGTCTAAAAGTAAAAAAAAAAATCGGGTAGAGAAAGAGAGAGAGAAAAAAAAAGTGGAAAAAATAAATAAAAATCGGCTTCTACTTTTGAATTGGGCTGTTTGTTGAAAATTCCATTTTGAGCAAAAGAAATACTTTAACTGAGCATCTGACCGACGTTATTTAGCGGCGTATTTAAGCCATACGTCATGTAAAAACTCGTAAACATCCCCCCGAAATGACCACAAATTACATCCAGTCCAATGAATCAATTCGACAAGTTAAAAAAAGCGGCAATATTTCACTTCAAAAAAAAAAAAACGAAAAAAAAAAAAAAAAAAATGCGGCAGTTAAAAAAAAAAATGCGGCAGTTAATTTCGTAGCGGTTTAATAACAATAATAACTAACAAGAATTGTGGGCCACTCAAGTTGCTAAATCCGAGTAACAACCATTAAATTTGAAGTAAGAAAAATGTGAAAAACTGCACATTTCGATTATTTTAGATTTATTTATTTTTTAAAAATAAATAAACAACAAAAACGAAAATCGAGGTAACCACTACGCTCTAAATAAACCCTTAATATCAAAATAAATACATTTTTAAGACAAAATAAATAGCCTTGAACATAAAATCAAACCATAAAATCGAAAAAATCGAAAATAATTGATTATTTCAGTTTTTAAAAATTGCTCTACTGGGCGCAATAAAACAGAAATAAATAAATAAAAAATAAAATGATCGCCAGTACTAGAATCAACCAGGAAATTACAGCAATTAATACCGCTACATTAAAATTAAGACAGCTATTTGAATCGTAAAAAAACAAATACAAAATAAAATCCAATTTTGTTTAATATGTGCGTGACCAATACGAATTTTAATTTATAAACTGGCTGCATTTTATGTTTATGATTCATTCTTAATAAAGAAAAAAAAATCTACAAAAAAAAGTGTCTAGATCTCATTAATTGCAATTTAAATTAGTTAAAAATTAAGCAAATTAATAAAATTGCGTTATGTTGATAACTGTTAAAATTAATTTTTTTTTTTTATTTGGAGTCCTTCTGGAGTATTAAACTTATCAAATTATCGCGAACGAGTAAACTACTGTATTTATTTTTTGCTCCTTTTAGACGTATTTTCGCTCTCTTAAACGGATTAGATTAGCATTTTTCATAAACAACCGATTCAATTGTAAAGATTTTACAGCAAAAACCACGCAAATTTAAAACTAAAATTCAGCGCTTTTGTTTTTACTTTTATTTATAATAAAAACAGCAGTCGTCAAAAAAGCTAACATTAAACGCTGATGGACTTGAAGATTGGTCTCGGATGCACAAAACTGGAAATTCAATTTTCATGTTAAAGTGGGGACTAACGTGCTTTCTTTTATATCTTAACTATTTTAAATTTAATCTTTTTTTAAAAAAAAAAAAAAAAAAAAACAAAAACAAAAATGAAATTAAGATAAAAAGTGAGTGGAAACATAAA